>JAMKCH010019371.1:0-40767 GCA_023653785.1 Ophioderma brevispina | reverse complement strand
TTAGCTAAATTAGCTAATATGTATGAATTATGCATGCATACAGCCAACGCATGCATGCCATGCACAACGCATGCATGCATGCACACACACAGACATACTTACATACATGACATACGTATACAAACATGCAGCACACACATTACAAAATGGTATCTTGCTTGCTCTGAGCAACATTGTTCAATTTGTTAATTCTTAGTACTGTTTAAACATGGAATGATACTGTACATATCGCAAACTACGGTGTCCCAGATGAGACTGTCAGGGCAATTGCCATCATGTATGGTGGCCCATGTGGCTTTGTGCGGACCATGGATGGGCCCCCAAGGAGTTCCTCAACTACTGGAATCCTCCCAAGGAGATAACTCTGATCCCTATCTATTTGTCGTTGTGTTGATACATCCTAGACAGAGTCTTGACATCATGAACGACAAAGGACTCACCATCCAAACCAAAGCGTTCTAGACATCACCAAGTCAGCATCTCACAGACCTGACTACGCAGATGATTAGCTCTAAAAGATGACCTGATATGTGGTGCACAAGATTACTAACATCACTGAGAATGCTGCAGACAAAGGTCGGCCTACATCTAAATGCCAAGGAAACTGAATATATGACTGTCAATTGAGGAAGTGATCATCACCTATCTCACAGCAGATGGTAGCCAAACTCAAAGAGGTCAAGGACTTCAAATACCTAGTTGTTGCCGACAGCAAGAAACAGACTACTGTCACGCAAAAAGGACAAGCTTGGAAATGCCTGCAATAAATTAAACCACTTATGGCAATCTGTATCCTCAAATTCAACCAAGCTGAAAATCTATAGAGCCTGTGTAGAGAGGATCCTGTTATATGGATCTGGAGACCTGGACTATGACGAAAGAGCTACAGGATAGACTGGATGGCACCAACACCAAGCTCTTATGCGAGTTCAAAACTATCCGGCGTGAGACAAGACCAAGTCACAGATATATGGAGATATCCCTCAATTTTATCTTCTGTTGCCCAAAGACGTGCACGATTGCAGGTCATGTCATCGTCGATTGACCAAGTAGTCGCAGACGTCACATGTTGGAAGTTACCATGCCAAAACAGGGTCGTCGACCCTTAACTACATTGATTGATTGCGCGAGACACTCCGCAGGATCCATCTGACATCCCCAACAAGACAAACAGAAACATTTGGCGCTACATGGTGAAAAGCATCTCGGCTGCGGCCGTTAGATAGATAATTTTATTTTTGGAACATTTGTTTACAACCCACACACATCCAAATACTTTACACATAACACCACACCCACACATAACACACCCACACACACTGACAAAATTGGTTTCTGGTCTTGCTTTGATTAAACAGATTGGTTCAATTGTTAATTCTATTTTTGACATGTGTTTACAACACGCACACACTTGTAGGCACACACTACAAACATGGATGACAGCCAAAGAGACAGGCACAGACAGGCATAGATATGGACACATACAACGACAGCACATACACACACACACATACGCACCACACATTTAGGTACCGGATAGTGAACCAGTTTTACATCACACCAATTGTGGTACCTTGATTGTGGTACCGCATTGAAAAAAAATAAATAAATGTGTGTATGTAAGTTTTTAGATAGCACTGTGTTAAGTTCTATGCTTATACCTGTTTTACTCAGCCTGTTCATGTTTAGATAAAGAACACACATATGCGCGAACGCACACATTGATTTAGGTCCGGGTTCCTATATTGGTGTGTGTATTGGGAATCTGTGTATTAGGGGTTGGTAAGGAGGCGTATTTGATGAAATAGAGTGTGATCACACCCTCAGAGGATTATTTAATAGATGCGCGTTTACATGTTCTGACCTCTGTGTAATTAATGGTATTTTTTTTGGTATATTAACAGCCCTTACATTTGCCGGACTAAGACCACGTGAAATTCGGAATCGTAACTTTTTCCTTCTTGATGAAAAAAAAATTCCACATTCTACCCTGTGTGCTATGGAAATTGACAGTTTTGCTGACATGCAACCTTTATGACGTTACTCTGACGTAATTCTAGGTACCCCCTCCCACCTGGGTAGATAAGGGTTAAATGCATCCCACTCAAATGAAATCATATTTATGTGAAAGATGCTTGTAAAATTGCGAATGACTTACTAGATAGAGCAGAACCATAATTGTAGGAGCATAGTGAGAGTGCAGCTGTAATGAAAAAGAGCTGCTTTGGCATGGCTTGACAAAAGTGTGTGTTGTGTTTTGGATAGTCAAAACACAAAGAGACCGAAAACACACCTTAATTTGGGACCGGGAATAATTTTTGTGTTGAAAACTCTAAGAAATGGAATATAAACCGCTTTGAATTCAAGAAGTGCAACTTTTATTTTGGTACGCGGTGCGTACCACAATAAAATGACGGTACACAATAATTGGTTGTGTGTAGATCACCGGTCCCGCATAAGGTTTAGGAAGGCACACACATACACCACACACACAAATACTCCCGCGCGCACTCGCATACGCAACTATTTGCCATGTGGCTTGAAAAAAAAAAGACTTGGTCCCACATATACAATTATGATATTAAAGAATAAGAGTTAAGGGTTAAGGATAAGAGTTAGATTAAGAGTAAGGTCCTCGGTCACCGGTCCCGCAATTAAGGTGTAGGTAAGCACAAACATACACACCCACACACAATACTCCCGCGCGCATGCGCATACGCAAATATTTGCCATTGTGTTTGGAAAAAAAACTTGGTCCATATACAATTATGATATTAAAGAATAAGAGTTAAGGGTTAAGGATAAGAGTAAGATTAAGAGTAAGGTTTAGTGCTGCAAGCAAAGAGTTAGATTTGGAGGTAGGTATAGGTTTGAAGAGTGAAAGTAAATAAGGAGTTAGGGTAAGGTTGTAAGAGGTAGATTAAGCGTTAGGTTTAGGGGTTAGAGTTAGATTAAGAGTTGGTTAGGGGCAAAGAGTTAGATTAAGAGTTAGGTTTAGGTGTAAGAGTTGATTAAGAGTTAGGTTTTAGGTGCAAGAGTTAGCTTCGAGCTAGATTTAGGGCAAAGAGTTAGATTAAGGTTAGGTTTAGGAGTAAGAGTTAGGATTAAGAGTAGGAATTAGGGGCCGTTAGATACGAGTTAGGTTTAGGGGTAAGAGTAGTTAGATTAAGAGTTAGGTTTAGGTAAAGAGTTAGATTAAGGTAGGTTTTAGGGGGCAAGAGTTAGAATTGTAAGAGAATGGTTAGGGGGCAAGAGTTAACTTAAGAGCTATGTTTTAGGGTCAAGAGTTAGATTAGAGTTAGGGTTTAGGTACAATGAGTTTGAGATTTAAGAGTAGGTTGGGGCAAGAGTTAGATTAAGAGTTAGGTTTAGGGGAAGAGTTAGATTAAGAGTAGGTTAGGTACCAAGAGTTCGATTAAGAGTAAGTTTTGGGCAGGTAAAGAGTTAAGATTAAGAGTTAGTTTAGGGCAAAGACGTTAAGAGTTAGATTAAGAGTAGGTTTAGGGGTGGTAAGAGTTAGATTAAGAGTTACATTTAGGTGCAACAAGCGTAGATTAAGAGCTAGGTTTAGGGGGTTACAAGTTGATTTAAGAGGTTTCGGTTATGGGGCTAAGAGGTATGATTTTAAGATTTAGGGTTTAGGTGTTGTAAGAGTTAATTAGAGTTAGGTTTAGGTGGATGGAAGAGTTGATTTAAGAGCTAGATTTAGGGGCAAGAGTTAGATTAAGAGTTAGGTTTAGGGGTTAAGAGCTAGATTAAGAGTTAGGTTAGGGGCAAAGAGTTAGATTATTATAAGAGTTAGGTTTGGTTTTAAGAGTTGATTAAGAGTAGGTGTAGGTGCAAAAGAGTTAGTTTTAAGAGCGTAGATTTAGGGGCAAGAGTTTTAGAGTAAGGTAGGTTTAGGAAGTAAGAGTTAGATTGATGAAGAGTTAGGTTTAGGGGGGCAAGTTAAGTTAGAGTAAGAGTTAGGTTTAGGGGTATAAGAGTTAGATTAAGAGTTAGGTTTAGGTACAAGCGTTAGATTAAGAGAGGTTTAGGGGCACAAGAGTTAAATTAAGAGATAGGTTTAGGGGCAAGAGTTAGATTAAGAGTAGTTTAGGGGTTTACGCGTTAGATTAAGAGTTAGGTTTAGGGTACAAGAGTTAGAATAAGAGTAGGTTTGGGGCAAAAGAGTTAGATTAAGAGTTAGGTTTTCGGGGCAAGTAAAGAGTTAGATTAGAGTAGGTTTAGGAACCAAGAGTTAGATTAGAGTAGGTGTTGTGGCAACAAGAGAGTAAGATTAAAGAGTTGGGTTTAGGGGGAGCAAAAGAGTTAGAATTAGAGAGGTTTAGGGGGATAGAGTTAGATTAAGAGTTAAGGTTTAGGTGCAATGAGTTGCTTAAGAGCTAGGGTTAGGGTTTAAGAGTTAGATTAAGAGTAGGTTTTAGGTTTGCAAGAGTTAGACTATTAAGAGCTAGGTTTAGAGGATAAGGCGTAGATTAAGAGTTATGTTTAGGGGCAAGAGTTAAGAGTTAGAATTTAAGAGTTAGGTTGAGGTTTTTTGTTGTACGAGTTAGATAAGAGTTAGGTTTAGGTGGAAGAGTTAGGATTAAGAGCTAGATTTAGGGGCAAGAGTTAGATTAGAGTTAGGTTGTTTAGGGGGTTTAATAGGTTAGATTCTGAAGAGTTAGGTGTAGTTACAAGAGTTAGATTAAGAGTAGGTTAGGGGCACAAGAGTTAGATTAAGAGTTAGTGTTAGGGGCCAATAGTTAGAAAATTAAGAGTAGGGTTTAGGGTTAAGAGTAGATTACGAGTTAGGTTTAGGGCACAAAGAGTTCGATCAAGAGTTTAGGTTTTAGGGGTTAAAGGAGTTATAGATTAAGAGTTAGGTTGGGGCAAGAGTTAGATTAAGAGTTAGGTTTAGGGTGTAAGAGTCCGATAAGAGTTAGGTTTAGGTGCAAAAGTAGATAAAGCTAGGTTGTAGGGGGTTAAAGAGTTATATTAGAGATAGGTTTAGGGGCAAGGAGTTATTAGATTAAGAGTAGGTTTAGGGGTTAAGAGTTAGATTAAGAGTTAGGTTTAGGGGGGTAAGAGTTAGATTAAGAGTTTAGGTTTAGGGGCAGAGGTAGATTAAGAGTTAGGTTTAGGTACAAGCGTAAATTTAAGAGTAGGTTTAGGGCACGGACGTTAGATTAAGAGTTAGGGGTAAGGGTAAGGGTTAGTGTTTACAAGCTAGGTTTATTCGTTGAGTAAGAATAGGTTCGGGTCAATAGGAGAGTGTAAGAGGAATATAGGGTTAGGGTTTATTTACGAATAGAGTAAGATTAAGAGTACGTTAAGAAAAGAGTTAGATTAAGACTAGGTTATTGGATAGAAGAGTTAGAATAAGAGTTACGTTTAGGTGAACGAGTTAGATTAAGAGATAGGTTTAGTGCAAGGTTATAGGATTAGAGCTAGGTTTAGGGTAGAGTAAGAATAAGAGTTAGGTTAGGGGTATATTAAAAAGAGTGGTAAATTATAAAGAGTTAGATTAAGAGGTAGGGATAGGTGTAAGAGTTAGCTTAAGAGTAGGTTTAGGTGCAAAGAGTTAGATTTAAGAGTTGGGTTAGGTGTGGAAGAAAGAGTTAGATTAAGAGCTTAGAGTAGGGGCAAGATAGATTAAGGAGTTAGGTTTAGGGGGTAAGAGTTAGATTAGAGTTAGTGTTAGGGGCAAGAGTTAGATTAAGAGTTAGGTTTTTAGGTGTAAAGAGGTAGATTAAGAGTTCGGTTTAGGCGGAAGAGTAGATTAAGAGAGATGTAGGGGTCAAGAGTTCAGATGAAGAGTTGGGTTAGGGTAGAGTTAGATTAAGAGTTAGGTTTAGGGGTATTTTAAGAGTTAAGATTAAGAGTTAGGTTTAGGTACAAGAGTTAGATTAAGAGTAGAGGGTTTAGGGGCAAGGGTTGATTTAAGAGTTAGGTTTAGTTATAAGAGTTAGCAGTACCATTGAGGGTTAGGGTTTAAAAGTAGAATTAGTTTAGGGTTAAAATAAGAGTAGGAACAATGGTACGGTTAGGGTAGAGTAAAGCGTTTTTTAGATAAAGTTAGGTTGAGAGTTTGTTAGAGTAAGAGTAGATTAGAGTTGGTCCTAATAGTAAAAAGTAGATGTAGGTTGAATGTTAGGAGTCAAATATGTAAGAGAGAGGAGCAGGGTTAAGAGCTCAGTGTTGGATTGGGGTTTAAGTGTAAAGGGTCCACGCCCCCCCCCCCCCCCCCCCTTAGGAACCAACAGAGTAGACGAGAAGCTAAGGCACTAAAGTGTAAGGTGTGAGTTATCAGGAAAGAACTAACAGTATGAGGGCGCTTTTACACAAATTGGACAACGACTTTATTTAAAGGCTAAGCTGGTCACAAAGATTAAATCTAAATGGCCATATTGGAAATACACTGTTTTGCAATGGTTGTTAATCCACTAACCTTGACGGATTTGAAGTCAATTATTCCAAAATTTATTGATATTATAAGATTATTGAACGAAGGAGGTTTGAGAGGAGATTTTGTAATGTCACTGGCACGGAGGCTGCCATAGAAAATGCACTTAAGAATCTCATAAATACCGTTTGGAAAATCACAAATTGCCCAATTCGAGCAGATCGTTGTCCTGCCCCACCTGCGCACGATATTTGGTGGTCGCAGAATTGGACAGCAAGCGTTGATAAACGCTGGCTTACGCACGTGCAAAGCCTGCACCTACGATGCGCGCGTGCGAAAATAGCGTGTTCTGAATCATTGCCATGACGTTATTGTCTCGTGCAATCGAATGTGCCTGTTAAGTGCCGTGAATGGCTATATAGCGGAATTCTGCACCATTGCCATGGCGTTTGTATAACACGAAAATTTACTCAGGCTTCTTGTTTAGTCATCAAATAGTCTGAACACGATGTGCCCTATGTTCCTCTGTGTAATGAACTCTAGAGTAGTACTTCTACTTCTAACATTAATGAAATGATTGCCATAGCCAGAATTGCTAAGTAAGCAAGCAAGCAAATCAAGCAGTCAGTCGATTGACAGATGGGAAATCAGTACGGTCTCAACATTGGGATTTCAGGACAATCCTCAGCAAAATGTCAACACAATCACATCCCTTTTTTTATCGAATTAATGATGCAATGTACTTTTTTTTTTAAAAAAGAGCCAAATATAACCAAAGTATACTGGAACATTAATGATAAACAAACTCTTTTGTCCGAACTGTGTTTTTTTAGGATTTTTGGCCCACAGCATATGTTACACGACACATTGCATTGTGGGACACTTTCTACGGTGCCACTTGAGTCCCCCTCTGAAAAAGCATGTAGTTCCCTATGCTTGTTTGTCAAAAAACACCGAACTTGCCCGCTTAAACTATATGATATCAAAGCAGAAATTAAGCTTTCATTTGACACCAACTTACTTTCTTAAGTCCAAACGTCGACAAAGGATATCGCCTAAAACATGCCGGCGCATTAATTTGTTTTAAAAAGGAGTACTTGTATCCCACATTTTTTGCCCCGGACGGGAACTAGATATTCAGTGTACTCCCCCCCCTCCCTTCCGGGTTTACACCAATATTACGCCTCTCCATAGACTTTGTAGAGAAAATTTCAGTTTTCTTGGGGCTTGATCTCGAGACCTTAACGATTCAGAAAAAAAATGAGAATTGACACAGAGTTGTTCACAAGACTTTCTTTATAACATTATTCGAAAATGATTTGCAACTTTTCCGTAATATAAATTTTGCAAATATTTAGCATTCCGAAAAGTAGTACTTTCGATACTAAAATTTTCGTCCGAAACCGGGTTAATTGCACGCGTGTGTTACCCGCAGTAAAAAAAAAAAGTAGGCTTGCATGTGACGCATGCCCCACAACGGACACCACATCCTCAACTACACATTAATTTAGGTACGGTAGTGACACCAAGTTTTACATCAACAATTGATGGACCTTGTTGGGTACAGCACTTGAAACAAAAAATAAAATGTTGTGTATGTACCGTTTTTGATAGCACTGGTTAGTTCTATGCTTATCCTTGTTTTTACTCGCCATCCTTTTCACGTGTTTAGACTAAAGAACACCACCTATGCGCGCACGGCCACATGATTAGGTACCGGTCCCATCTGGTGGTTGTTTATAGGGCATCTTGTGTTATTAGGTGCGTTGTAAGTAGTTTATTTGATGAAATAGAGTGATGTCACACAGGGATTATTATAGATGCCGAGCACATGTTGACTTCTGTGTAATTAATGTTCTTATTTTTTTTTTTGTATTATTACACCGCCCTTACACTTGCCGGACTAAGACCGCGTGTGTGAAATTGGACATTCGGAACTTTTTTCCTTCTTGATGAAAAAAATTTCCACTTATTCTACACTGTGTGCTATGGAAAATTGAACCAGTTTTGCCTGCCAGCAAACCTTTATGACGTTACTCTGACGTTAATTCAGGTACCCCTCCCACCCCGGTAGATAAGGGTTAAATGCATCCCACTCAAATGAAATATATTTATGTGGGTGAAAGCGGCTTGTACATTGCACAATGACTACTAGATAGGCAGAACCAAATTGTAGGAGCATTGGGAGAGGGCGCCGCTTTTTGTTGGTATGTAATGTGAAAAAAGCGCTGCTTTGGCAGGGCCTTGCTCTTGACACAAAGTGTGTGTTGTGTTTTGGAATAGTAAAAACACAAAGAGACCGAAAACACACCTTAATTGTGGGACCGGTGAATATTTTTGTTTTGAAAACAGCTAAGAATGAATATAAACCGCCATTTGAAGTTTTAACGAAGTGCAACTTTTATTGTGGTACCGGGTGCCGGTACCACAAGAAAAGTGACGGTCCCACATAATTGGTCCTGTGTGTAATGATCACGGGTTCCCGCAATTAAAGTGTAGGTAAGCACACACACTTGTACAAGCTAATGTAGACTTAAAAGTATAAAGTCAAAAAACGGAAGAAATCCCATTGCTATACTTCTGAGGACATTTTATTGGAAAGAATTTCTCGTGTGTTAGGTACTCACTCACAAATAAAATGCTGCATTAAGGAACTATTATATGAGTGTTTAGCCAAGTTTTTGCCATAACTTCAATCCATGATTGTGTACATATCACGTAAGCATAAAACGTCTAGATTGGAGAAACGAAAATACCCCTTCTTCTTCTTTTTTGGTAAACAATGGAATGCTCCACACGACTTCTGCATACTTGAAACACCAAAAAATCCCGAACAAAGTAAAATGTAAGAAAAATGCGAAAACTGTTTTCAGAGATCAATGTCTTTGCAACGATAGAATAAGCATTTCGTTTCGTTCGGTGACTTTGGGATCGAATTATGCTATATAAGAAATAGCAAATTAACCAAAAAAAAGTAAACATGGAAAATCCATAATTTAGTGTGGTAAGAAATTGAAGTGCCACAAAATGAGCGCTTATTTTTGCAGCTTCTTGGTTTTCGTATATTGTGAATGGGATTGGTTAGGCAGCTTGTATTGGATAATACAAAATCGTTGTTCAAAGGTGCCAGATTTCATATAAAACAAACACGTACAACATCCGTATATACAATAAATCTTATACCTAAGTTTAATCACGTCACCTTTTAGTTATATTTCGAAAGTTCTAACGATAGCCCCACCCCAGTTCATACTTAGAGGCGAAACCGACGAAGAAAGAAAACAGGCTTTATTAGTGGTTATTTAAAAGATTGTGACGGCACATGTAACAATCAGGATGTGAGGCGATACCTATGAATTAAGAAAATAACAAAAGTCGTCTAAGATCACTGATGAATGTGTCACAATAAACGATGGACTTGTAGTAGAATGGTTGCGTGTAAGGGGGGGTCGTCGCTATAATTATTTCGAAATGGAGCTTACTTTTTTTAGTCATCGTATGTGCGTGCACAATTCGTAACTGACATTTTGGCGAAATGATTTTAATTATGAAAAAATGACGTTATAACAATAATTGATATACATTTGAAGAGTGAAGTGAGTGTCTACTGCAAAAGTTATTGGGCTAATTAGGCCTATTTCGGTGAAGACGATACGACATTTGTTGCAGCATCAACAGAAATTCACTTGAGGCACACTCAAAATGGAATTCTGTTGAGGGCAACAAAGTCGGAACTAGTAGATACCGTGCAGTTCTTATTTATTGTTAAAGCGATGTTTTTTAAAGGTATGTTAAAATCGGGTTGAGGTGCACAACAAGTTGTAACTGGTAGATACGACTTTGTGCACTACACGGGAAATCATGCGTGTAGTTACGTCACCTTAATGAGCTAATTACCTTCTAAATGGTCGACTGAAAAAAAAAAAAAAAAAAAATGGGAAATAAAATATTCATAATAATTTCATCGATGAGTATAAATTCTTTCAATCGAAAACTCTCAACTGAATGTAAACACAAAAATGCTTCTCTTGTAAAATACGACAATGTTTGTACGACTTTTGTTGCAACTCACATGGTGATCTCTTTTGGTCTTATTCACTGTTGCCATGGCGAACTGGCATATTTGGAATACATGAAGGTGTTAAATAACAAGAAATGGTCCGTGTGAAATCCATGCTGCTTTTGTTGGCAGATAAGTTGCAATTCGCAAAGCCTTTTCGGGCCATTCTCCGATAAATTGTTCAAAAAAAAATGTTCGGTCGCTCTCAGTCATACACAGTTTAAAGACTTGTTTGCTCGTAAGATGAAGGCTTATCAATTTAAATTATAAAAAAAGAAAAATTAAATTTTCAAAAAATTTTGATTTTTTTTTTTTTTTTTTGCGGGGGTCCGTTCCCCAACACGTACTTACGACACTGGGAGCCTAACCATTATATAAGTAATCCGTAACTGTCACTGACTAAGTTCATACTGTGTTCCCGAAACATGTACAGAGCTACCTGACAACTAAAATTACGACTGAGGGGTATACGTCGATACTAGTTGTGACTTAGTACACTCTTGTCTTGTGTTTCCACGCGTTCCCCAAACTGACCACGTAATGCAGTTGTGAACTAAGTCCGACCAACACGTTACGCACAAACTCGTTATCGGGGGTAGACTAACACACAGTAAGCTATAAGCAAGCTTAAGCAACGATTTCATTTCATCGAGGAAGAAAGAAATAGCTCCCTAATACAAATCAAGAATATAAACAATTGGAGGAGGTTTTGAAAGAATACAGGCTTACACACAATCCCCCATTTATATAGCCCTAATTACGAAGCTATGTGACATAGGGGAACACCCTCTTAAAGTACTGAAGAATAGGTTCCTAGAAAGTTATATATATGAAAACCCTGCGGAAAGTAACCCCCATTGGCCTTGTTTACTTGATTAATTACTCTTTGTGAAGTAGTTGAATGGAACTGAAAACTTAAAAATAATTAAATAGGGCCTACTCATTATAATAATAATAATTAAAATATGGACTCGAAATACCACTACTATCTTCTTAGCTATTGTTAACATCTTAACAACGAATTATAGTCTATTTATTCGTGTTTATTATACATAACTTGAAATTGGCATTAAGTGGGGCTTAAGTGTTAAGCGATTTATTGGTATAAATCGGCACATATATAATGAAATTCCCTAATAAAACCGTACCAGGGAGTTGGTTTTCATGGCCATTGGAGTATTACTGCGAAAAAAAATCCAGATTATTCCGACCAATATACCAACTGTACAACGATCATGGAAGCTACCATGTTTATCCCGTGTGGTATATTACAACGCCGCATCAACCGAACCAGAAGCCAGCGAAAATATATCCCATTTACGCGCATATATAAGTGAGTTGCCACAAACCTCATCCTTTGAACTTCATTGAGCACACAAAGGAGAGGAGCGAAATTCGTTTAGAATTTTTTATTGCAAGAAAATACACTTTTTAAACCTCAGTGATATGAGGAAAATGTAAGAGGGGGTGTTTTAGATTCATTTTGTGAGTAAACACAGGTTTTGTTGGCCTAAACACTAACAATCCATGAAAACGTCGACATTTGAAAAGGGGGGGTCCGTAATATTTAGTTTTATCGCAGTCGCCACTGTAACAACTGATCTCTATAATGGATTGGCTACACAACAGGACCTGTATATTAGATTGAATGGAGCAACGGGAGGGCATCTTGGTATACCGAACACAATTACCAATTCCAGCGAACCTGTTTAACAGAAGGTGTATCCCGGGGCAGGTTTTAGAGACATGCCACCCATACGCGCAAATACAATGAGCTCACCTGCATGGCTTAGATTTTGTAGGTGTTATGTCGCTTATCCACATTTCAATGGAACAAATTTTGTATATATAAATGACACGCTCTTAACCACCTGCTTGGCCTTTTTGGTATATGGACCAACCATGCCGCCATCGTACTTCAATACGAAGCCAGGGTTTCCAACCAATTGTATAGAGATCTGTCGAAACCCACTAATGCGCGTTCAGCAATCTTACGTACTTTTCAATGGACCGAGTAGCTCTGCTTTGTATGATTATAGTTTCCAAATTTTATTTTACAAACTATATTTCTCAAGAATCCAGGCTCATTTTTTTTAAAAATTAGGCACAAATGTATGACCATTTGATAAATTTATATATTTAAAGGAAAACGTTAATTCCAAAGCTGTGTTTTTAATTCCAATGTTAAAAAGTAAACGCGATAGTTTTTCATACAGGCCAGCAGAACTGACTAACCACCGATCATCTTTCAATTGGTGTGAAGACTAAACATGGGTGGCAAACCGATAGCGTAAATAATAAACGTGGCGGCTTCATTAAAATCGTCTACTGCTTCGAACGTTAAGCGTGAAAATGGATGTTTCTTCGCAAGGATATACTCCAATGACCATGCACACCATCTGGTACGTCCATATTTAGGGATATTTGATTTTATATGTACCGATAGATGATACCAATAAATCCCTTTTAAACAATTGTTTTTAATTATAGCTAAGTTAAAGGTCGGGTTTAAAGTTAAAGAGTTTTTAATTAGTGGTGATTGTATTTTGTATCAGAATTTTGATCTGCCACTTGTCCCCACCTCCCTCCCCTTCCCGAGTAACATATTTGGAATTTTTTTGAGGATGCGTCATCAAGTTTACAAAATGGAGTTATTATTGTTCTGTATCCGCGAAAACTTGATACGCTTTATGTTAAACGGGGCACAATCATGTCGGAGTATGCGTATGACATTATCAAAATCTGTTTTTTAATGATCTTCTTCGTCTTAATATGATCTTCTCCTTCTTGATCTTCTTTTCCTCTTTTCGTCTATTAATGATCATCTCTTCTATCAAAGGGAGACATTTAACACTAATAAAGTGTAAAAAGAAACCTTGGCACAATATACAGAGTGTGTGCAAAACGGAAACCCCATCCAAATACTATTAAACAGCAAATTTGGCTACTTAGTGAATACAAAGCTTTTGGCGGCTAGATTGTGAAAAAAAAGTGAAGATATGAAAACTATTTGAAAAAAAAAATGATTGAAGAAGAGAAAACGAAAAATAAGAGGCCCACTGGGTTGAAGTATTTCCCCAAACGGATGCAGAATCCAAATACTTTGCCCCATGCCTTCTGTTATAACCTTGGATAGCTGTGATTATTTAAGGGGCATTTAAAAACAAAGGGTATTATAATACTGGTTGTCAACCTATAAAAACAGAAAAACGATTTTTAATTTTCACTTTTAAAAATATTTGAACGTACATCAAACTTAATTCACTTCGTTATTGTTTTCGAAGCTATCCCAAATAAAGAGTGTCTTAAATAATATAAGAATGAAAAAGGCGTTAAAATTAAAAGAGCGAGTCGGAAACCTTAAACTTTTGTAGTCAAGAGCTGCTATGTACTGGGCTCGTACGAACCCCACATAAACAGATAACCTCTTATAGTACGAGAGGCCCCGGTTGTTACGAGTAATTGAGTAATAACGCCTGTCTGCTAGTACCACTGACTTTCATACATTTCCTTACGGGGAAAAGAACAAATAGCGAACACTATCACGCACCATCCGCATGAAATGACCCCACAAATACTCCCAATCGTGTAATCGATAGGTTGGAGTAAAATAGTCTTAGAATGATCGTAACTCTTGATGCGTACCACGAGTTGAGAACCATCTCAGCAGGCGTTTGGGGAACAGACGTAAATAGCAACTAATAGAAATCTAGTAGTGCTGAGCATATATGACTTTCGAAACACCTTAAGCATCAAACATATAGCGCATCGGTATGCGGAGTAGGATCCAGTAGGAGGCTGTAGCGTCTGTTGCCGGATCGTTTCTGTTAGTGTGATGTGATTTGACCATCGTTTTTTGCTTGTCCACTGGAATGTAATTGGGTCCGTCTTTCAAGTCGTTTTCTACGTAGAACGTTTGTGAAGTTTTTATATCAGAATAATGATCATTTTCACACCATGTTGCTGATACCGTGAGCTTTTGTTTTTTCCTTGGTGAATCGCTCACAGCGGTTGTGGAATTCGGCTACCCCCAAGAGTCGGCTATTATTGCCTAAGGTTGAACCATTTAATGTTTTCAAAGTGGAGGAGCTCTGCAATCACGTTTGCCGAAAAGGAAGCATGTTTAATTTCGTTCTTATGACAACATGTTATTCCGTGATTCAATTTCTTCTGGATAAGAACTATTTACCAGCCAATACGCACTACTTTGCCATACGGTTTTACATGCTATTTTAAACTTTTCCACACGCTACTTCGTAATTAAGCCCGTAAGTACATTGACCTATCGTCGGTGTTTCAAAATGCTACAACATCGTTATTCGTCCTGGTCTATGACTACGCTATGCTTCACATTATACAATAAGAATAAGAATATCCCATGTACGTTGGTGCGAGAACGTAATGCAATGATCTTTTATTACTGACGCATTGGACAACTCCTGTTCTCTCCGACCTCTGAGAATAGTTCACCCCCTTATTTATTTCCACTATGGCGATTCAATCAATAACTTGAATAAAAGGAGGCAAATACACCTGTTTCAATTTTAGGCGCAAAGCCAGCCACGTTGACAACGAGGCGGTCTTCCGAACGCCATCATAGCAGGCGATAATCCAATCAAGCCCTGGTCCCACAAGACATCCCAAACATCCTTGTGTCCACTGTGGCCAAAAGGTTATATCAAAACAAGCCAGGGGGGTAATCATGTGACTCTTGTGTTGATAGATTGGACACTGCAGATGACATCTGAAATATCAATATGACTTCTATGATAGGATATGGCCGCTGCTATCCAATTTAATTTTACATGTTACTGAAGGTTCACTACGATCTTTGCCCACATTTTTAGATTCTGTGAACAAATGACGACCTCCTACATACTCCATCACAAATACTCTGACTGAACAAAGAACTATACGTATGATGTTGTAAAAAGACGAGTTTACTGTATTCCCATTAATATACTCGGTCAATTCAATCAAATATCAGAACTTAGGCTCTTTACACAGTCTATTTTCTGCTTCTGTCATTGCCATCTCATGGCTATCTCAGAGACAGGCGGATAATTCAGTTAACAGACCTGAGATTGGGATAGAAGGCTACTCTGTATTAAGAGCTGACAGAGACGGAAATGGAGGAGGGGTGTGTGTCCAATCTATATAAAAAAAATATTCTGCTTTTAATGTTTCGAGAACCTGCTTTCAGGATTCAGATGTTTGACAATCACTGTGAATTGAATGCTCTTGCCGGAACGAAACAATTCTTGTTGGAGCTGTGTTACCGTCCCCCAAGGAAAATGACTTTGTAGATCATTTTGAAAATATTGTTTCGAGAATTAGATCATATTGTGAGTCATATCTTGGTGATTACACATTTACGGTTCTAGCACCACAACAAAAGTTGGTGGGCATATTAAGGAAATATCTTGACATGTTGTGTATGTTGGACTTGCTAAATATTTGCTACGAACCACCACTAGAATCTCTAAAACAAGATCTGTGCTCTCGGATCATATTGTGTGCAATATAAGAAAAGGATCTTGCACAATTTGGTACTATAAATAATGGCATGAGTGACTATCTGCCTGATTTATTGTACCCGTAAAGTTGTCAAATGCCAGACAAAGGTTCACTAACCCGTTAGGATTAGATCCGTAAAAAAATATTCATGTGAGGCACTGACCATGTCAGTATTCATCGGACGACCACTGGTCAAAAGTGATAATTGTAGCGATTTGTGGAAGAGCTTGGAGTGTATTTAAACTATTTTCAACAACATAATGATTCCCTTGCCAGATTAAGGAAGTAAGATTACAAGCCCGCACTGAACCAGTATGGCCAGTGAGATCATGAGCATTAAAGAAGGGATAACCTTTCTATAGATAGATACAAAAAATACATAAAGCCAACCTGCTATTTTTACAGAATATTGTAAGATCGCAATAGAAGTCAAAGGGATATTAGAGGGATAAGTCAGGTTTTTTAGGGAAAAAAATTTTGAAGAAGCAAAAGTAAAGAATACCGTAATAATAAGCAAGGAAAAGAAAGTAGAAAAATAAATCTAACCTACAAAAGGTATGAGGCATCTCAAAGGCAATTGGTGAAGAAAAAAACTAAAGAGCAGTTCGTGTTGTCTTGGAAATAGATGGTTGGAAATGTTTAAACTCAAACAAATCGTTGACCAATATATCAATACTTTTTTTTACCATGTGCTAGCACTGTCGGTCAGCAACTGACGCACCTCTGGGGAATTTTGGTGTCGGAATCCAAAACTTTTCTTGATTATTATAACGATCTGGGTGTCAAGAATGACTGTTTTCCAATTGTCTCCGTGCCGAGGTTTTTTTTCCAAAGAATTGCGTTAACTCAATCCCAACAAAAGCACGGGATTGATGGAATTCTTTTTTCACTATTTCTCCAGAGATGGTGCAGATTTGCTAAAACATCAACTAACCATATTGTGAATGTTGTTATTATGAAATCGTTTGTTCCAAGGATTTAATTGGCAGTGTAGACCATTATTAAAAACAATAGTCGGCAGAGGTCGGTAATTACGACCGTGAGGATTTTTATGCAGCCTCAAAAATACTTGAAAAACCGTGTACATTCAACTGGAATTATTGAAAGAAAAATAATATTCTATACTGATTTCACTCTGGGTTTAGAGGGGGGGTTCTCAACTGAAACTTGTATCTGATTCATTTACATGCTCCATCAAATCCAATGTCTAATGGTAATTACACAGGAATGTTCTGTTAGTCTCAGAAAACATTTCGAACTGTTGACCATGTTATCTCGCAAGAAGCTTCAGGCAAGGGGTGTTTCATCAGTGGATTGCGGTTTAATCTTATTTAAAGGCCGAAGCACAAAGTGTAATGTGATTATGATTCGCTCCACTGGTGTCTTGCGGGGTCCTCAGGGGCAGCATTCTGGGGCCCACTGTTTGGTTTATTTGCTATGTTAAATGATATGTTCAGCAGGGGTGATGCAAACTCTGCCTTACGATGATGACAGCGCTTGCTCGGGATCCGTAGAGATCCTGAAGTATTGCTATTAGCTTGGTTAAAGAACTGAGACAGGTAGACAATGGTAATGATAAGTGCAAATTTCTTTGCATTAGGGACTAAAAGAGAATAGCATGTATTGCCGTATTAAACGAAAAACTCACGCCAAAAGGTAAAATTTCAAGGTCAACTGTGATGGTAAACCTCTGAATACACTCAGAAGTGCCAAAGTACTTTGGTGTGTAAACTTTGGATTATCATTAACGGTGAAAGGTGCTGCGGAATTCTTTAAAAAGCGATTAACTGCTTAAAGCTTTGTATAGGTAGGGGGATGCTAAAGAGCAGAACACGTAAAGTCCGAGGTTCCACAATCATCTTTGTCATTTTGATTATTGCAGTTCGATTCCGTTTTCAAGCGTTCCTCAATATTAAAAAAAAACAGACTTCAAACAATGCAAAATAACGTTGTTTTAGGTTTATTTAGATGGCCCCGCAGCAATGTGGGTCAAAAAGAAATGCGGATAAATGGTGTGGTATCGTGAGGGGAATAGGTAACCGACCTATAAAATTAAACCAGGTTTTTAACAATCATACCAATGATCGGTCACCGGAATATTAAAGTGCAATTTCAAAAAGTGTGTCTCAGTTCATACAATACAGTACGGGGTAGCCTTACACCACTTTACTTGCCAAGAAACTTATGGACAAGCTAGGAAAAAAAATTTTTAGTTTCTTTATACTGGTATCCACAATGGCAACTGCTTACAAGAATTCAAGCAGAAAGGAAAAATTGTTTTCTCAATTCCAAATGGCAGTCAAGAAAAATCTGAGTGAAAAAAGCCTTGGCAGAATGAAAGTGTGATCAGGTGTTATTAAAGTTAGTATGTCTCTTTTTGTGCCTTCAGGATCACCTACATGTGCAATATATTGGTAATTTAAACTATTTTTATTTTCTCGTGTTGCTGTATTTGTAAGGTTTTTTTTCTTGCCGGCTTGTTATGTGTTTTCCACTTGGGCCCCAATGGAAATAAGCCTCCTTATAAGAGGCCTTTGGGCTACCTTGGTACTCAATGGTTTTTAATCTACTATCTCACGAAGTGTCAAATTTGATGAACTGGTAATTTAGTGTGCAATACTTCATCATTATTCTTACACTATTGTTTTATGTGCTGATTTTATGTATTTTTAATCTGTGAGTACTGAATAAATCTGAAAATGAAATTGGGGAACGACCCTGATAGAAAGTTATTACCGGGAAGAAGTATCAAGCATAGGCTGATGATGCGTATTGAGTCTTGTTTTTCGCCTATCGCCAGCTCCAAAATCCATTCTTTAAAATTGCTGTCCTGTCGTTTCACAAGAGGGGCATATCAAGGTAACATTGTTGATGCGTAAGTTGTGTCACAAGTCATGCTCAGCACAAACTAAGATTTATAAGTTGCGACCCTTAGTCTGTTCCCCAAAACACATGATGAGCTGGTTCTAAGCTCGTGATGTGCGCATCAAGAGTTACGAAACATTCTAAGACTATTCTGCTCTAAACCTCTTGATTAAACTATTGGGAGTATTTGTGGGTCGTTTGTAGTGTAGAGTGTGTGCACTATGCTTCGTTCTTGTCCTTCGCGTACATCGAATATTAAAACGATGAGTGACATAAACCAAGAAGGTCTTAGGTACTCGGAGACCAAGCCTTATATATCGAAAAGGCTGCAGTGCACTGGGGTTCGCACAAGCAAAGCCGACTATAACAAATGCAAATGTAGAGTTTTCAACCGCGCTGTCAGTTTTGTCTTTTCCAAATTCCTAATGATTTTGGCAGTCTGTATGGGGATATTGCTCGAAACAATAACAAAGTTAACCTAATTTTAAGGTGGAGAGTAACGTTTTCTTTTTTAGAGTTGACAAACATTGATTTTTCTAGGTAAATATGAGAAAAACGCATCTTAAAATACTTTCATATATGCAAGTTTAAAAACAAAAGTATAATGAGCAAGGGTATTCTGTACCGTACTATACATTTACCATCTAGCAGGGGACGTAGTGTACGAGTGTGGCGCTTCTGGAGAAATTGTGACCATTTTGTGACAAAAAAGTTATTTAGGCATTGATTAATCCATAAAATTGAGGAAGCACTTTCAACCCCCCTAATGGCCCCCACAACTTTGGGTTAAAGGTTATAAGGGGTAAAAATATTTAAAATGTTAGAATGTGTTAAAAAAGCACACCAAGGTGTTTGTTGGTCCCAAGGATTCCCAAAAGGTATAGTTTACATTATTTATGGCTCATAGTTCCGGAGTTATGGGGTACAAACTGTAAAAATGGTGAAAAAGGCAATTTTGGTGGGTACATGGGTCATAGGTAAAGGTGCGTTGAATCAGTTCATATGATGATGCAAATTGTTTCCCTAGCTTAAGGATTGAATAAGGCATAGTTTGCCTTATTGTTATCAGTTATCAACAAAATAGGTCACAGGTAATGAATCCCATAGCTGCCAATAGCTGTTGACTTTATTCGCCATTTGGTTAATAACCAGCAGTAAGATAGTCAAAACTAGTTCCTATAGTTTCATTTATTGCTAAACCAACCAATTTGAACCACATTTTACAAAAATGGGAGCAATTTTAATTTTGACCCTGTACAAACCAAAATTGACTTTTTTACCATTTTTGACAGTTACCCCATAATTCCTAAACTTAAGTCACAGGTAGTATAAAGTATACCTTTTTGGAATTCCTTGTAAACAAGACAGACATCATGGTTTGCTTGTCAACACCATTGGAACATTTTAAAAAATTTTACCCCTGAAGTGTAACCTTGGAAATCAAAGCTGGGGGCCATTAAAGGGGTGTGACAAGTGATTCCATTCAATTTTTTTGATACACAGATAAAGTACTTCTGATACCAAAATTCACAATTTATCCGGATTTGCACACTCACACAAGATCTGATCACACAGTCCCCCACTATAATTACTTTAGGTATTGTGTGACAAGTAGTTCTGCACGTTATATTCTACCATTAGGTCAATTATTTCCGATTTTTCTCATATTTTCATTTGATTTTCTACCACCCCCCCCCCCCCCCCCCCCAATTACCCTCCCCCAAAAAGTGTCGATCACTAATTAGCCAAAATGGATGTCTTGTTGACATATCTGCATGCATGCAGGGATCATATTGCTATCAAGTGTTTTATTGGTGTGTCTCCATTTGCTTCTCTTCAGTAGTAGTTGTATTGGTGATGGGATGATTTAAAACATTAAAAATAACGGAATTTTTTTGTAGAAAAAATACAACTGTGCAAGTTCAGGTTCAAGTTCTCGTCATTTGATTCTCACCACAGCTTCAGTGATTTAACAAACAAAGTAAATACAATAAATGATATTAAAATTAAATTACAATTGTTTAAAGACAGATTGACATATACGCAATTGGGCTAATGGACGTCAAAAATATCCTTATGATATTAGCATAATAACAAAGCTGAATTAGATTATGTATTAAATCATTGGGATATCGATTATAGTGATAATAATATCATAGTATAGAAAAATGGAGGAAGATGGGTGGGGAGAGGCCATTAAGATCAAGGGACCTGTAGGACTGACCCCCCTAATTGGGAGATGAAACTTAATTGTGAGCCAGCAAGGGTGCGACAAACCAAGAACAGGACCAACAAGAAAGATAAAAAAACAGGACCGAACAAAACAGGACAGGACAAGGGGTAACATGAGTGAATGACATTGATTGTATATAACATAAGGGTAAAAAAATAGAGGAAAGATGGACAAAGTGATGTGAGCTATATGGATGAGAAGAAAATTCAGAAATAATGCACGATCGGGGGCCTACAGGATGATACGTAGGCTAGAAATGAGAATTGTTCCTTCGCTCGTCCCGATACTGAATGAATAACATGATAATTAAGTGTTTAATCTGTACAAACACTAGGAAAGTACGGATTAATAGTCAGGTAGAATATTTTGATAAAATAAAATATAAACATTCTAAATTAAAAAAAAAAAAAAATAATTGTGCATAATTATATGTAGAAATAAGTGGATTTTTAAGATTGGTTTTAAATATATTGGCAGATTTTGATGATTGTAGGTTTAGGTCAAGCGAATTCAAGATCCTAGGAAGTGTTGTTAATTGCGTATTTAGTTAAATTCAACGTAGCTTTAATTGGAATGAATTTGCTTGCATGTCTTGTGTTACTGTGAATTATTGAATGTTTCTTGGGGTTTAAAGAAAAAAATTTCACATGATTTGGAAGGTTATTATTAACATTAGCGGTGCATGAAGACGTGATGTTTGAAGTTTATTTAATCGAAGCATGGTAAGTGTTTTAATTTATGGAATATGGTTGGTATGAGATCAAAGGGAGTAACAGTGGCAAATACGGATGTTGTTTTTGAAGTTTCAATCGCCTATCAAGATGGGTTGGATTAGTTGAGTTCCAGGGACAGTTGAGATTTATTGAGGTAAATGTTCGATGTGCCCAAGGCAATATTACTGTAAGAAATATCTGAAGATCAGAGTGTTATTAAGTGAACAAGATATCAGGTGGTTGTGTTGTTTGTCTTTTAAGAACTCCAATACCCCTGAGAACTTGGTTTGTATCTTGGAAATTAGTCTTTTTCCATTCAAATGTTTTTGCAATTACAACTCCTATAATGTTGGTGTTAGTTGTGGGTTTATTTGAGTATTATCAATTGTATGTGCAGTTTAGGAGTTTGTTGGACTTCTTGGAGAAGTGAATGTAATTTGTTTTTTAAACATTGAGTGTGAGCTTATTAGAGCTTAAAAAACCACTTGTGACATGAACCATTATTCATGTTGCAAGAGTGTTAATGAGGGTATCTACTTTGGGATGGGAAAGAAAGATGTTGGTGTCAAAAGTAATTTTTCGCCACTTTTAACAAATACTTTATTTAGAATATTGCCTACAGAAAAATAAATAAATCCGATTTGAAAGCTTGTATCCATCTTCAAAATTCCAACAGTTACTGCAGATCTATTCTCATCAACAAGAATAAGATATCTTTAACTGCACACCATACTTTTAAGATAATTTAAAAAAAAAAAATCATTATCTATTTATCAAGCTTGAATCATGTGTGCCAATTAAAATTTGTACTGTTCTATATACATGACAAATAACTGTTTAATGTTTACTAGTTTCCGTTAATTTCATTCAATAAAATTAAAAAAAAAAAGATGTCATTTTTTTTTTTTAAATATTATTTTTGTTATTACCTGTACTCTTATTTTGGTGGTTGGTGGCAACACATACAATTGGTCCGCACAAACCCTTAGTTTTTGTTTGGTTGTTTATTTACTCGTTTATGCCCCTAGGTGTAATGCCATGAAATTAAAATCAGAATCACAGTAACTCATAGACCCATGTAAAATAATGCAAAAAAAACGCGCTATTGATTTGATTTTTTTTCCCGGCAATGCAAGCGGCAACTGAACCGAACAATACAAAAAACTTTTGTCATGGGCACTTTCGGGGGAGGGGCTCCTATGGACCATTACTAATTAACTACGGCTAGGGTTTTGTTTTCTTATCTTTTACAGCAGTGCAAGCGCAAATAAAAGATAGACAAATACCAAACCCTTTAACGCTAAATATATTGCAATAAGGCAAACGCGTAAAATACACGGACTAAAAAGCAAACAAAAATGGACCCCAAGCACCCCCTTATGCAGTAGTGTTTAATGAACTCAACCCAATTTAACACTCCTTTAGCTAGCCCACTTTATCATTCCAATGTTTTAAATAACTTTCCAATTGACAATGACGGCACTTTGTAACAGTTTTGTTACAAAGTGCGTCAAACGTTTTTAAAAGGGACAGCTGCTCACCCACTTTGTAACAAAGTGTTACAAAGTGGGGGGGGGGGGGGGGGGGGGGCTTTTAGCTGTGTGTTGCTCTATATGAAAAGTAAAATAACTTCATTACACTAGTAACACAACAGAGAAGTATATAAAAATCTTGAATCTCGAAAAACATTACGATTTAGTACATGGCTCGTCAGACCCTTTCTTCAACTCCAAACCCATTCCAACTCGTCCTGCCTTAATTCAGCCCACTTTATAAATTCAAAATTTTGAAATAAATTCCAATGACCCCTTTAATTTATCGCAACCCACTTGTAACAAATTGTTACAAGTGCGTTAAAAATTTAAAGGGACCGCTTCAACCCACTTTGTAACAAAATTGTACAAAGGCTTTGGGCCGCTGCTGCTCTCTATCCATAACTACCTAGATAAAATGACCAACAATCCACCGCAAAAAGGATTTGTTGTTGTTAAAAAATCTAGAAGCACTTCCCGTAAACATAAGGCAAGGATTGGCCTCCGTGATTTTTGAAAATTGGCTCTTGCCTTGCCGTCAACAAATATAATATCGTGGTTTTTTCGTTAATTATCATGGGTCCCTAGGAGCTTTCCGGAAGTGCCCATGACAAAAATGAAACAAAAAAAATATGATTTCATATGCATGCACCTAGTTGACATAATGTAAGAAAACATCTAACGATTCTTGAAAGTATAGCATATAATATTGTATGGTTATCATATATCGCAGTTCACTGTAAACCTACCACGGAAATTGCATTTACCAAACAATAACTCTGAAAAACAATTGTCATTTGGAAATTATTTGAAACCTTTTTAAATTATAAAAGGGCTGAATTAAGGCGGGACGAGGTGGGATGGTTGAGTTGAAGTATAGACCGACAAGCAATTTTCCTAATCCGTCAGGTTTTAAGATTCCAGATTTTCTCTATTGTTTTACTTAGTATAGTGAAGTTATAATTTTACTGCCGATAACAGTCCCTAAACAACCTAATTGCCAGTTTTTGCCACTTTCAAAATCACGGAGCCAACCCTGGCCTTGTGTTTACGGGAAATTTGTCCTAGTTTTCACAAACCCAAATACCCGCTAACCCGCAGCTAAAACCCTCCTCTACCCTGCCCAGCCCCTCTACCTCCTTTTTTGCGGTGATTTGTCAATGGCTGGGTCATTTTCCCTCTATTTAGAAAGCAGCTGCATCAGCTTACCGCACTTTGTAACAATTTTGTTACAAGTGGGTTGTGGAGCGTCCTTTAAAAAATAGACGCACTTTGTAACAATTCTGGTTACAAAGTATAGTTGCGGAGGTATATGGTCTGGGAAGATATGACAAGTATGTTAAAGTTGTAAAGTGGTTGGTAACACTTAACTGGGTAAAGGGGGCCTGCTAGGGGCCCGATGTTTGGTTGGCTTTTTGATCCACTTATTTTAACGCTGCAATATATTTAGTTTAAAAGCTTTTTGTATTTGTCTATCTTTAGCGTTGCATTGCCGTAAAGGGAAAAAAATCCCTAGCGTCCATTAATAAAGTAATGGTCGCCCTAGGAGCCCCTCGCCCCGAAGTGCCCATGACTAAAATTAAAAAAAAAAATCACGGAGGCAGACCCCTGCGTTGTGTTTACAGTGAAAAATAGTAGTCTTAGATCTAACAACACAAATACGCTACCTCCCCCTTTTTTGGGTTGATCGTCAGGTTGCTAGTCATTTTCATTTAGGGGATGTATGTATCCTTCTGTACTTCTCCATTGTTTTGGCTGTTAATTTTACTGCCATATAGATCATCATCAGCTAACGCAACGCACTTTTTGGTAACAAATGGGTTGAAGTTGCCTTAACCCTCGTCTACCTAGGCCATTTTTTGTAACAAAATTGCCGAAGGTGGGGGGGGGTTACCACCCCCCTGTGATTTTCGTTTCCTGAACACCCGATTCCTGTAACTTTGGTACCAAAGGATAGCTTCGGGTTTCTTCTTCTTTCATTGATACCAAATAGACATAACAGCATCCCCTTCTGACGTCACCATGCGTCATAGTTGAGGAAAGTACGAAAATACCTGAATATATGGTGGGAAAAATTGATATTTCGCAATTTAAAGCGACTAAACCACCCTATTATAGCTCTAATTATGTCATTATAAATAAAACTAGCCTTTTCCCATCAATTAGAGTCAAACCCGCATGAAAAGCTGATTTTTCCCTAACCTTTTTTGGCGAAAAATTGAATTTTTCACTTGTGGTGTCTAGGAAATTGGCAGTTTTTGCTGACATGCAAACTGAAATTTCGGCGCAAAAATCCCACGCGTAAAGTGGCCGGCGCGAAAACAAATTTTGGGGGCCTAGGACCCCCCCGCCCCTTGTTCACTTAAGTGTTTAATGCATAATTACATCAGAAAATATCTCCAATTTGTTAAATCTTTAAAACTGAATCAATAATATGCTAATTCGGGGTTGAGTGTTTATTTTAATTTTTGTTAGGTTTTCATTCAACGAGGGGTCAAATGATCATTTTGTAGCAAAATCCGAAATGGGAAACAGTCCACTGTTCCCAAGATTACGGCATAATTCCATATGGTTTAAATAGTCCAAAATGGTCATTTCTCCTAATGAGTACGGCAATGTTACTTGAACATTTTTGTGAAACAGAAGGTATTGGACTGAGGTAACCATTTTTGGACAATTGTGATCTTTTTGGCCAATGTTACCCCAAAATCTATAAATAGGAATGGCTTCATTTTATCCAACTAAATATCGTCGCCCCGCAGCACATCTTCGTATTGGTCACCATTTTTGAGGTTTTGCGAAATTTCGCCCTAAACCTTACTTATTTCATCGGGTTCTTGCCATCCACAAAGTTTCAAAATGTGAGGATGCCTAATTAATTAGTTTATCTAATTACAGATTTTTGTTCATTTACTCAAAATCATCCATATCCGTATTTCACATACTGTCGTTATTTTGGAAATCTCTATTCATTTACAACGTGTTTGATATAGCGTCGTATTTTGCCGATCCCCAAATTAACAATTTCCAACATACGCCTAGTTTGACGTATTTATCGTTATTTCGTAAATAGTCTAGGAGGCTGGCTAAGATTGTATGCACTTAATTTAGGAGAGGATAACTCAAATGTTTTAGACTTAATATATGAACCCTATAGGAAACAACTTGTGTGTGATATTGTGCCCCAAAATTGATATCCGGGGCGAAAGGCATGATTTTCGCCCCAAATTCAAAAATGGCCGCCAAAAATCAATTAAATAGCCTACTAGGATTCTTAAAGGTCGCTTAGAACACAAATGCAAAAATGTGTTTTGTTAATAAAATGGTTTTCTGTTAAGATAAAAGCAACCAAAAGACCATTTACAAAATGGTATTTTACTATTGTTAAAATGTTTCCAAAATCCAAGCAGAGGCAGCCAAATGGCTGCCCAAAGCATTTGAAATCTACAAAATTGGCAATAATGACTCGTATTGCCCACATATCAAAATCCAGCATGTCCAGTGTTGCAATCAGGTGACTATAAAAAAATCTCTCATGGCCACATTAAGCTATATCTGTCTTTATTTGTAATAATGCTTCAAATTCAAAATGTTGCTGATTAAGGCTACTGATGAAAGTTTCTAAAACGCCCATAGAAGTGTTCATTATAACGAACATCTAGAAATTACCGTACAACTAACTACACAATGTCATAAAAAAAGTAAAGTTCGTAGTGATCCCCCCGGGCAGATCGTGCGCGGAGTCCCATCTCTCTTTCCTTGGAGTTTGGGCCAGCAGGACTCCTCGTCTTATGTTTGTGTGGGGGGTTCGACACTCCTTCCAAACTGGTTGCGTCCAGCCCCCTGAAGAGACGCATATATATCGTTGTAAAATGTAAATTCAGTGTTAATGCAACTTGAGTCCAGGTTATCAGGCAGTGTTCATAATTTACAGAGTCCAGGATCCCAGGCAGTGTTCATACGTATGAGTCCAAGTTATATCAGGGATTAGTGTTCATGAACGTCGTAACTGAGTCCAGGTATATCAGACAGTGTTATTCAGGGTTTTTACAAACAATAAACCTGCCTTGCATTTGCAGTACTTGCAACAGTTGATCGTTATAGTAATCTTGCAAAGATACACATTCTTGCGATCACATTGCCACATGTTTAGGGATCAGGCAGGCCTTTGTGTTTTGAGATCATAATCTCAAGGAAACTAGCAATTAAAATTCCCTCTCTTTCCCCAAACATATGACTAGGGAATTATAATTACGAATGGTTCTTAATGGGGCTTGGACTCACAGTTACTGTTGGTAGGTAGCGCGCAGGATATGTTACTAACATTTAGAAGGTACAATCTCTCAAAAGCTCACCCTGAGGTCATTCCTTATAAATGCAAGGCAAAACGCAGGTCGACACATGTATTCAGGTCTGTGGATCGTTGATGATTGAAGATGATAAAGAGTGTATCCACCATCTGTATTGTGGGACTGTCAAAATTCTTGATCAGAGAAGATTTGTTTAGTTTGTGGACAGTGTTCAGGGCTGCAAGTTAGTGACTATAATGGTGGTTGCATCAGGACCCCCGCACATATGGATATGGAGTGTGGGAAAGGAAACTTTGTAAGCTCATTCTCCTAGCGGCACATGAAGATACCGCGTAGTGATTAATATTGATATTTTCACGCTGAGTGGAAAAAAACAGGGCTCTTTGAGGCCAAGATCTCCCCAATTAATAGAGCACTAGTTAGTAGTAAACAATTAAACACACAAAAGACATTCGGTCTCATGATATAGCGTTTGTGGATTGTGGATGTAGGTTTATGAACGTTGACTTAAATGTCTGGCATATGGGAATAATTATCATCCTATTCAGCTTTCTCACATGCAGTAGTTAAGCGAAGGGAATGAAAAGTACACCAGGTGATCCCCCTCCATGCCTGTGTGATATTCCAAGGTATAGAAGTTTGTGCCACTCAATCAAAGCTCTCATGATATTGGGATAGATGCCATGGAAACCTGTTGAGGATCTACTCAGCCAACCAAGATCACCAATTCTGCATCTTCTTGGTAACGATAATGGTACGTGAGCTGAGCGTTGAGGTTGTGACAACTAATCCGTAAATGACAGGACCAGAAAAACCTCCCTACAAAACCACAAAAAACATTCCATAACATTGTCTTGAACATCTATGGTCAACAAACCTGGGCACAATTGTGGTGAGATCAGTGTATTTTGATACCTATATAGAGGACCAGAACAAGAATAAGAAAGGGAGAAAGAACAAGAAGCCTAACAAAAATGTTTCTTGATGTGATATCACCTAAACAAAATTGTCCCAGTGGAATAGAGAACGTTTTATTTGGTATCATAATCAGCCAAAACCGATTCAGGCATTCTATTGTTGAAGTAGATCGGAACCAAGAACCAAAAACAACTCTATACCTTTGTATACGTTTTAGGTCACTGTAAAGGACCTCATGTCATAATGCTAGTCATCAGTGACACAAGATGTCCGTGTGGCTCTCTTTTACCACAACACAGTTAATTGGAAAAATATTGTTAAAAGAGAGCTTGGCTTGTTCGCAATACAGGAGTGAAAAGATCGGTCCTATGACCCGCTGTCCGTATGCAGGATACAAACTTGCAGCCTAAACGCTATCTGCAAACAAGAAAATTATTCTCTGATCAAAAATTTGGACATTGTGTCCAAGGTAACAGAAATCTACTATATACAGGCGGAAGGAAAAGTTCTTGGCCAAGTGCCCCAAACCATCAAAAGACCTGAAGACGTTTATTGACCGATTTTGCTGCATTTGATAGCAATGACCACAAGGTGAACTTGGAGGAGAACAGCTTGAATCTCAATGTATATAAGAAAACATTACTACAAACAAGGAACTGGGGGTCCAAGGCCAATTCTAAGAGATGAATCATAATTATTAATTCCTAGTCGTATGGTTTGAAAGCAGGGGGCCCAATTTGCTAGCCCTGAGATTGTGATCTCAAAAACACGAAGGCCTGCAAGATCCCTGCACACGTGGCAAATATTCTCGCAAAAATGTGTGTCCTTGATGCAGGTTGGCTATGATCAAGTGTGCCAAGTATTACAAATGTAAGACAGGTGATTGTTGTAAAAACCTATACTGAATGAACATTGTTGAGTATACTTTGGACTCGGTTATATTACGAGCACTGGCCTGATATACCTGGATTGGTTATGAACACTGTCTGATACACCATGGCATAAGTTTGTGACATTAATTTACAGTGAAAACTGAATTCGGCAAACACTCAGGCTCTTGCCTGTGATAGAAGTTGTGGTACACATTCTAGTTGTTCCTGGGATTTATATTAGCCTAGAAAAGAGAGAAGAGGGCCTGGCTAAGACACGTACTGTACGCACATGATATATGGGCATTATTAGTTAGTTGTACGGCATTTTAGATGATAGGGTCTATATATAATGGCAATTTCTATGGAGTTTTACTGCATTAGCCTTAATCGAGCACCATTTTGAAATTTTAAGTATTATTACAAATATTAACTTCAGATATAATTTTATGTGGTCATTGACATACATTAATAATTCATTAATATGCTGACATGCTGGATTTGATTTGTGGCAAATAAGAGTCAATATATTGCCCATTATTGGTAGATTTACATGTTTTGGCGGCCATTTTGGCTGCCCATCTTGGATTTCAAAATGTTCCACAATAGTAAAATACAATTTTTAATGATTTTCTCTGGGTCTTTTATATTATATACCATGTATTGACAAACAAAACACAATTATTTCGCTTGTTCTAAGCGACCTTAAGAATACTAGTAGGCATTTAATGATTTTGGCGGCATTTTGGATTGACGAAAATCAGGCCTTTCGCCCTGGATATCAATTTTGGCAATATCAAAAGTTGTTCCTAGGGTTCTTATTAGTCTAAAACAGTTGAGTTATCTCTCATAAATAAGTGCCATACATATCTTAGCTAGCTCCTCTACTAAATACAAGCTTTTAACATAGTGATCTATTTTACGACATTGAAAAACAACGGTTTGTGTAATGGCGTCGTATTTGCAAATACATTATGTGTGATTTCACATACAGGACTTATAACTTTGTAGCCTAATTAAGCTTAATATAATTGCAGTATTACGTTGGATTTATGGTTTATATGGACCTTATGTTTTCTTCACAAACAATATAGTCGTAACGAATGTTTTTTTATGTTCGTTCTACCGTATAGACATGACAAGTCGCGGTAGGATTTTGTAGATTTTGAATGTATTTTATCGGAAGAAAAAAGTGTTTGTCAATACGGAAGCAGTATGTGATGTGGGTATGTGATATGGACTTCTTTGAGGGATGGACATGTCCTAATCGATTATTTTAAGAAATGAATGTTATTTCGACCGATTTACCTTGTTTGGGACAAATTTTTTTGACCTTTTTTGGCCATTTGTTACCATAAAATAAAAAATGTAGATAGAAAGCGCCACACCCCATACGTTGATGAACACCAATGGTGGTATGTTGAAATCACTAGGTGGGGGACCTTTGTAACAAAAACAACGCGTCAAAAGTCATATTTGGTTCCTTGGCGGCAGTCTATAGAGTGTGGTTGTCTGTACTAAGCATAGAAGCAGCAGCAGTAGTAGCTTCATAAACTTTGTAACAATTTCGTAACAAAGTGGGTTGTGAAGTTATATCGTTTTGGAAAGATATTGAAATATTTGAAATTATACAGTGGGCTGAATGAAGGTGGACAAAGTATATATTCGGGCAAAAGGTATGGGGTGAGTGCCATGTAAAAAGTTAATAATGAGCGAGTGAAAGGGAAAAGTTATTAATAGGGCGAAATCTGATAAGAGGGCATGATTATGGGCGTGTTAATAATTGAGCACGTTGGTATCGGCGATTTGATATGTGCCGAGTTGAAATGGGGAGAGTTTAAAACGTGGCGATTTTTCTGGGCGTGTTAATAATACGGCGGGTGAAGTGAGCATGGGACGATTTGATATGGGGCGAGTTGTTAATGGAAGGAGTTGGTATGGAGCGAGTTGATTCTGGAGAGAAATACTGGGGACGAATTAGTAGGGGGCGATTGCTAGGACGCGTGGTGGGCGAGGTATGTTCTTAATGGATACTCTTTGAATATTTCGTCAAATAGTTTCTTAAAAGTGCGTCGAAGTTGTCAATTTTTTGTTTTGTTAAGAGCGCTTAACGCAGTTCGTAAAAACTTCGTGGGAGTAATGAAAAATTTAATCTATTTAACTTTTGTTTACAAAGTGGTCGAATTTGTCCCTTCTTTGTTCTGTCAAGGACATTACGAAGAGTTCGTAACAATTTTGTTATGAAGTGCGTTTTTTGTTATGAAGTGCGTGCCAACAGGCTCTTAAGATTCCACACATAACTAGATCTGGTCTGACACCATATGGCGAAAGGTTACAAAATCAGCACGGATATCATGCCAAAAGTACTGTGAGACTTTCCACTAAGTAATTGCAGTACTAATGTTACCCTTACCCTAAAGGGGATCAAAACTCATCGGTTTCTCAAGCTCAAGTAGTTCGAAAAGGCAGTTTTTAACGTATAGATTCTTTTGACTGAATGGGATGCAGAGGTCTAGGGTCTTAAGGCAATGTATAAGTGAAGTGACTGATTAGGGCAATTGTGTACACAAATTATGGCAATTTATTTGGTGGTGTACAACCTACAAGTCAAACAGACGTTATGACTTGTTCTGTGTCTACTATAGTCTTGCTGCAAGCACCAGTCAGATATGGGTTGTAACTTGTGACATACTAACTGGAACTGGGCCTCGACGGATGCGAGGGCAAAACTTGCACAATTGATTATTGTGTAAGATATAAGATGAAACATATAACATGAAGCTTCATAATTTACGAGACAATTTGATTTTATCTTTACGATTAAACCTGTTTCTTGAAATTGAATGCTTTAACTTCTAGAACAAATACAAGTACATGGTGATAAGGGAGTGAAAGAGTAACTGTCAGAATAATTTTATGATAGAATAGGACTGGTTTTGCGCATTTTTGTTACCCAATGATGCAAAAAACAGTATGCGTCAGCATAACATCCGCGTCAAAGTATACCTTGTCATAGTTAAGTATTGCAATAACCATAAAATGACATTTAGCTGAAACGTGTGCGTATTACATAGTCATTGAATTCAATTTCTTCCGACAGGAAGAATGAATAAAGTACTTATGAAATGAAACTAAATTTAGCTAGTCCCGGAAATCAACTCATACATATTCTTTAGGCTCAAATATCGGAAAGTTAGTTTGCGAAGTAAGAAGAGAAACGAATTTCTGTTTTTTTAAAGGATTTTATGATACACGAGAAATAGGGCATCTCTAGTAAGGACGATTAGGAGAGAAGACGGTTCAAAACTGGTAGTACCAGAACTTTAATATAATAATGGTTGAACTTAGAAATTAATGGGACATTGTTTACCAAAATAATGCGACGAAACAATGTTGGTGTTGTGATACCTAGAAATGACTAGGGAACAAAAATTATCAAGTCCAGAAGTATAGCGGGGAACATAATTATATGTGCAGGGACGGCAAGGTTTACAGGAGTAAGTATAAGGTAGGTTAAAACTGAACTGAAATCTATAAACAACATTTTGGCTAAATCCCTAAGAATTTTAAAATGCATTAGTTCGCTTCCATCTATGGGACTATGCAACATCTTCTTGAGTCGTCATTTAAGGAATAAAGGTCATTGGAAATGGAGGCATACTCTAGGCTTGCCTGTTCCAGAACGAATGCCCCGAAGCTTTTCAGGTTTTTTAGTTTCGTCCTGATACAAGTTATTTTTTGTGGGAATAAAAAACCTTGGACACCTGATTCGAGGGAATTGCCACTTCGTCTAATTCATTTCGTCTAATATCCAGATAGTCTATTCCATTTTGTCTAAAAACCATAGCTTATACCCACATAATCTAATTGCGTTTTGTCTAATAACAGCTTGGACGAATACCATTCATCTAATTCACCGCTGGCTTAATGCCATTTCAATCAATGCCCATTGATACATAATCACCAGATTGCTAAAACCACTTCGTCTATGCATTCGTGTACGCCCATTTGGGACTAATCACCAGATGTATAAAACCATTTCGTATAATGCCATCGTCTATTGCCCATTATGGGTATCACCAGATTGTCTAAAACCAGTTCGACTAATTGCATTTTCGTCGAATGACCATTTCGGCTCAATTCTCAATGCATGTTATTACAATACAGCCGGTGTGAGGAATTTAAGAGTCCTACTATCAGAAAGATCCTGGGACTCTAGGTTTCGGAGTCTGGGCGTCCGTAGGACGTAGGACGCCCAGTCTCCATCCGAAACCTTTAATCAAGATTAAGAAACTTGGGGGCCGGGACACCAGCGCTTTCTGATAACTAAAAAAATAATTTTACTAGTGCGGCCGGGGACTCTGTATTTTGGGAGGCTCTCTCAAATTTGTTACAACTATCGCAAATTTCACGGTTCCTCTAAGGGAAGCGTCCTAGGACCAGTGTATGGACGCAAAGTCCTAGGACCTGTGGTACTGTGATGGGTTGTAGCGTCCAGGACCCTATCATGTGCTGTTGTAGTCTAGACCAGTGGTACTTGCGATTGCAGGTCCCAGGATCCTAAAACTGTGATGTGTTAGTCCTAGGACCTGTTGGTTGTACTGTTATGTAGGGTCCCAAAGATACAGATATGCTTTCGCACTTTATTGATTGAAAGGTACTTCTGGTTACCTTAAAAGCAGGGCCGAATCGAGCAGTCCGCTGTGCTTAGTGGTTGCAGACCTTCAGACGACCAAGGTATGGAATAGTATTAGTGTATGTATTGTTGAAAATGTGATTCTGGCGAATGTCTACGTAGGTTCGAGTCCTGGATTGCCACTACTTTAATATCCGTAGAATGAAGGGTGAATTTTTTAAAATTTGATTACTTCTTTTTTAATGGTTTTTGTGATTTTATTACTCTCGTGGAAGTTAATTTATTACTTGTCTTTTCATTTTTTGAAATTAAACTCTTCTTTTTAAAATTTCGATATTTAACATTTGGTATTGAAAGAGCGTGTTTGTATATGGACAGGGAAGTTTTCAAATAGAGAAAGCTTGTAATTAGAGGGATTTTCTATATTTCCTCTTTTAAAGTTTATCGAAACAGTGGCCATAGCCTCCTACTGTGTGTGAGGTAGTATTGCCGAAAACGGTGTAGGTCAAACACCACTAATTTTCTTAAAAACGTGACTCATTATTAATAGCAAAGTTGTTAAAGCCACATCTTCTAAAGAAATGCTTGTTCATGAACTAAGCATAAAACTTTAAAGGCTAGTTACATGGACCCGATTGCCGCCAGCTATTTTGCCCTTTATTTTTACACTTGTAAAAGATACACCGTTCTTGACGCTTATTAACATGCAAATGTTACGGTTGACCTTAATGAAACGGTCCAAATACCCGTAAACCAACCATTAAAAATAGCGTGAGTACGGTAAAATCCCGGTAAACCGCTAAATTTACGGGAAATGCTGGCAACTCAGTAGCCAGGTATTTTACCGGTAAAAACAATATCGACTGTACGATATTGATGTTTATTACGGTATCCACAATTATTGACATAAATTAGTGGCACTCGCGAAATGATAAACGGGGGTGGATAAATGTAACAGGCACTCATAAATATGTTTAAAAGTTAAGCTCTTATAGACATTTGTAAAAATAGTATTATACGTTTGACAAAAAGAAATTGTTTGGAATGTGTTGATGTTCAATTCCATTTTGGGCCAATCCAACTTGGTTAAAGTTCTTTGGGACAGTTCAGTTTATCCATTTGCTCCATTTTTCGGCGGTCCAATTCCACTGGGCACTGGCAGTTATACCAATCGTTAAGGGATTCGCAGAAAAATGTGCGCATAGTGTTACAAAACCCAATAAATGTTCCATGTAGAAACAAACAACCAGATAGTGCAACAATGAAGTATTCGAGGAAATTGCATACCTTCTCCCACAAATAGTTCATGAGCGATGGTTTCTAAAAATATACACTAACACAGGTGATTGTGGTTTACACCAAACAAAGATCAACAGGTATCATGGTTGCACAATATTACATTATAAATCTGGGATTATTCAAAGGGAAAGGCTTTTTTGATGTCAAGTCGAATTTTGATACGGACTTATAGAAATTACCGAATCAGATTTAAAGTACTGCTTGGTCCTTTAATACACGGATTTCAAGCCACCACTTGCAAGTGTTATATCGACATATTATTCCAATAACACACATACAAAATTACAGGGTGGTCAATAAAAACCCTACATTCAAGAAACTTTTTTGATTTTTTCTTCAAAGGTTAACGTTGTTTTTGTTTGAATGTTTGCTTTGTGGTTTACAGGATAAACAGGCTATCAGAATATTTTTATTTGGTGTATTTCGGACTGATTTTAGAACAACTCATGTCAATTTGGCGGAGAGACCCAAAAATTGCTGTTTGGACGATTTTAGTCATACAATAGAGAGAGACTGACACCGACGGATACATAACACATTATAGCAAAGACAATTCACACATGCAATTCAGATGGTATCGATTTCTTCTAAAAAAACTATATCAGTTTGAATAAAACGGTCTATTGTGAGGCATAATTATAAGTAAAATATCTTCACAAATTAAATACCATTGTTCAATCTTAAAGAGTCAGTTATAAAAACACTTTTCCCATTTATCAAGGTATCGGTTCTGAAATAATGAAACTGTGAGAGATGTTTGTTTTTTACATCTCTAGGGTAATTATTTGCACAAATTACGTATAATCAGCGTCCTAAATTGCGAGAAGAACTAACAGCTGAAGTTTTTGTTAATACATTGGGAATTAAAACTCAAACTTCAATATCGCACTGTTTTTCAAGCAAAATACAACAAAATATTCTATGGTTTCACTTGCTCCCAAGTTTCGTTGTAGGTTCTTGACTGAACAAAAGTGAAACTGGGGTCTTACACCAGCTATCTTGACTGTTGGGAAATTGAGCATTTTTTCATCAGCATTTCTTTTGTAATCTATGGGGATTATTTATAATCCTTCAATTATTCTCACACCTTCTATTGTTTAACAATAAGTTGGTGTTAGCAAAAATAATTCATAACTATTTTAATTATTTTTTATTCTGAATGTAGGGTTTTTATAATTGACTCACACTGTATGACATTTTGATGTTGATTTTGATTTTTTTTTGTTTTGTTTGTTTGACTGGTGTTGTTGATGGTCGGTTTAGCAAATCCCTGCTGATCCCTTTAACGATTCGTTACAATACCAAGGACCCAATGGCATCTGTCCATTTGCCAAATTTTTCATGTTCCTCTTACGTGTTTGCTGCTAACCCAGTAAAGCGAGTGAGCGGAGCTTCTCAAATCGTATGGTTTTCTTACTCTCTTGTCCAGATTGCAGTTTTCATTTCATCCTATTCATGTCAGGTGTCATGTCATGTGTTCAGACCAATGTCTATGTAAGTGAGCTGTTATAAATAAATAAAAGAGATCTATGTTTGGAAGTCAACAGACTAATGAGACTAATTGTCAACGATCCGAAAGCATTGGCTTCTCAGGCGGGCCCCTCTTCTCTTAGTTGGTTGACACGTTGGCCGATCTGGTTTATAATCCTTGTTGATAAAGAGAATGTGTTGTTGCCATCGTGTGTTGAAGGCAACTCTTACAATTTCTAGTGAGGGTGCTATCTGGAAGGTGCGATTCTGGATTTTTGTTTTTGTAACTTGCGAGGTAGGCTTTCGAAGTTTCACAGCAGTATCAATGACTCAACACTTGAACTAAAAAAGACATGCTTTCAGCTCTGTCCTTGGTGGATTTGCCCCCGAGACGAGTAGTGCAATTGTCGTCATTGAAGGTCGACACTGTAATTAATTGCCTAATCCATCTACTCCGCCTCTTCTTTTATTAGCTGAAAGCACATCTCTTTCTCCTCCATTGTGGCTATCTAAAGGGCCGTAATCAGAGGATTGATTTTTTTAGAATGTCCCATCATACAATGGCATGCTTTGTGGTTGGACTCAGCGTAGATACCAGGATAAGAACGTACAGAGGTACAACAGATTCTAACAGGAAACTTGAATTTATGAGGGATATTGATTTGTTATTTTCATATTCCAAACCTCAATCGATTAAGAATTAATAAGGACAATAAGTTAATGCCTATTATGTATATCAAGTATATTACCCCCAGAGGTCTTTCCATTTTACGATCGGAACACTGACTACTTGCAGAGATAAGGCAGATTTCAAACCCACTATTTTCTACAGAATTCAATGGAATTTGACAGGCAAAGGGGGGGGGACAGTTGCACCCTGGTAATAAACTAGTGTTGCATGGAATGGTGGCTGTGTGAGAGTTTTAGTTCTATACTGTCGGTAAGCCAGTAAAATCGTCAAGTATCATTATCCGTGGCACCCAAACATCCCAGTATTTTCATCCTGTCTGACTTATGGACATCAAAGTGACGTCATATTCTGGATGTTTTTACTTATTTGATTGCCAATAGAAAGAAGACCATCCAGTGGTCCAATTTATTTTGAAGTCTTGCATGTTTGATAAGAAAACTCCGGGGGACCTAAATCCCCAAAAAAAGGGGTTATTTTTGGGGGGTGGGGTGTTTATAGTTGTTTAGTTATGCGGTTTTTAAATATTTTGATACCACATATTTGAATGCTGTGCTCTTCTTCGTCTCCCTAAAAGGAATCACTTTTTCTCATATCTGTTCTGACGCAGATGCGTTAGCATCATCTAGAGGTGGAGGTTGGGTACCTCAATTATGGCTTGCTCTTGGAGGTCATTCCATATGAGCAGACGACAATATGTCGAGTCTTTTAGGCCATTGGTTTTACCGAGACCTGCCCGAACTAGTGTAAAGGACCATGCTATGGTCTGAGCCCAAAATGACCAAAGCGCTGTACGCCTTCTAACATCAAAATGTGCTCATTTCCATCCTTTCGACATACCAGAGCTTCCCATTTTCTTGTGGAAGTATGTTCTTGCATTGATGAGCTGTGTTTACCTGCAAAATTTTTAAATTTTCTCGTTCTTTCTTGTTCGTTGGCAAGCGAACTTTGCATCTTTCAGGTTCCTATCCTTGCGTTGCCGATCTATACTAACAGTAACAAGTTCTTTGCTAGAATTGGGATTCAATGGCTCTTGTAGCGTAGTGAGTTATTGCCAGTCTCTTCTGCGATGTTGGTTCGACAGTAGATACCCATCACGTGAAGAGAGATTTCCTTGATAATTATCAAAACTCTATTTCCCACACCCTTCTTCTCCAAAATGCAAGGGAATTTCCATAGTGAAATCCAGAAAGTGAATGGGAATACAATAATGAAATTCCAAAGAGCATGGATAATTTCCACATGATGAAAATCGAAAATATATCCAATATTCCAAATGTGTATTTTACAGATATGGATGCACTGAAGAGATAATTGGTAATTGAGTAGCTAACCCAACGATGACTTTGTGAATTCCCATTACTTTATTGACCTCACGAACAAAAAATATTTCATTCCAAAAGAATAATATAATACTTAGTAGGCGTTTCCCGTTTCGTTTCTCGTTGGTCAAAAAAACCACTCAAAGATGACATGATGAAAAAATACCATGGGAATTCCCGGCAATTCTCAATATGATTTGTCAAAAAAGGCTTTGCGATTGGAAATTGTCAAGGGGGTGCATAATCCTGAATAGACTGATTTTGATTACCCTTGACATTGTCGCCATTTGAAAAAATATGTTAATCTGCACTTTGATGTGGTGCAGTACCATGATGCTGGAATTCATTATGAATGTTATGATAGACATCAAAAACAAAAAATTTCAAATGCCCTTTAAAGACAACACTTATAGGGATTTAATGGTGGCCATTCAAGCAGGACACTCAATTGCGCTGTGGGTTGCTTGCATTTGAAACCAGTTGCATGGGACACCCACAATTAACACACGATTGACCGGACCCTCCAAATTTAGGGACCCTGAGATTGTGTATGATAATGACAAGCATTGAGGCCCACTATTTCAAATGTCATAGGACTCTTCCTTTTATGACATTGTAGTCCATTGGACATGCGTGTCATTATCGATAGTCTATTGGACCCTGAGAATCAAACACGTAGTATCCATAGGAACCTAATGGTTTAATAAAAACTATGGTCCTAGGACTGTGTGAATTCAATGCATGGGACACTCAAAACTAGTACAGACCATCCCCGGACCCTCAAAATTTAGGGGACGCTGAGATTTGTGGAATGTAATGAAATTCAGGTGTCCCACTATTCAAATGTCCTAGGACTCTCCTTTTAATTACATATATTCCATAGGCCATGGTGTTATTACCGATAGTCCACCGGACACTGAAAATCAAACTTAGTGTCTACTCGGGAATCCGAAGTTCAAAACAGTTCCTAGCCTGTGAAAAACTTCAAAACACAATGTCCGATGGACTCTAAAAAGGCTAGAATGGCTCGCTCGTGACACCGGTCTCAAATGTGCAATCAAAACCGATGTTTTTTTCTCAATATTAAATCTTAAATAAGTAAGTCGTTTTGTTGTATCACATTAAATAAATGCACCGATTTCCAATACTCTCTGTCATCTCATTTACTTGTTTTAATCGATGGATAACTCGAGTTTAATGCGGGACAAACAAGATAAAGTTGCGCATCTTTCTGTTGATGGAAACGGCGGAGGAACAATTAGTTAAGCATTTGTTGTTCACCTTTGAAACAGGATTGGAAATTCTTCCAAATTGATTAACGTATAAAGCGGTTTGAAAGATGCGAAAACAGTACGTAATGGTGGAAATTTATTTCAATATGTTCTGGCTTAAGATAAAGTGGAGAACATTCGACCATTTACTTTGTTTGTGGAGAGAATCCTGACCGTAAAGCAACCTCCATTTACTTTGGAGGAGAGAGGTTGTGGGTATTGGAGTATATGAAACGCAAAGTCCTTCCGACACCTTGATAAACTTTGCCTTACAAGTCAATTTTTTATTGACGTCAACAATTAGTAAACGTTTCGCCTTACAGGGGGGTTACCACCCCTATAGGAACTTGCCTCGGGTGCGCTAAAACCATGCCACAACCTTTCATAAAAAGGCGTCTAGTTAATCGTTCTCTCATCCTTTCCGGTCATTTAGCGAAAAAATGCTAAGGTAAGGTTAGCACCTTCACCGGGGTTAGGGTATGGCCTGTCAAAAGTCGAAGGGTGGGGTGGTGGGGGTCAACCCAAGATTATGTTTGGTGATTTTTGAAAATATATGCAACACGTATTGAATCCTTAAAACTTCATAAAGGTTTATGTTAAATACTACCAATTGCCTATTAGAGTTGAAAACCGCATGAAAATCGATATTCCTTATTTTTTTTTTAGCGCAAAACGG
>JAMKCH010019370.1:0-156356 GCA_023653785.1 Ophioderma brevispina | reverse complement strand
GTCTTAAGACGGGGTCCCCGTGATCTCTAATTCTGTTTAGAAGGATCTTGTGGTAACTTGGCTGTAAGTGGACAGAAGGAGACATTCCTCGATAGTTGGTCATATGTAAGGTCTCACTTCTTGGGTGAGGAACAATGACACTAGTGGTCCATTGGCTGGGGGTGGACGTGAGAGTGGTGTATACTTCAGTACGAAGCCATTGAACTAACTTAGCATTGCATCACAACCATTATGGAGTGCTTCAGATGTAATTGCACTACTGTCAGAGTCCGGGGCCTTATTGTTCTTCATTGGGCCTATGGCTAAGGAGGCGTCTCCCTTAGTGTTGGTGGATTGGTTTCCATGGGCAGATCTTGAGAAGCCGGGGAGGCAGTTCAGATAATGGAACTATGGCGTATGTTGAGCAAGGAACTGAAAATATTCCGTCCATTCTGCAAGTCGGTCTTCACTTGTTGCGTGGGGTGCCATTCTTTTGTTGACTGACACTGGTTTTCTTGTCTTTTACCAGATTGTTTATGGATGAATTTTCCATGTGGTGGTATAATACCCTTTAGAGTCAGCCAGTGTAAGATTTCATTTGTTTGTTAGAGCAGGCTGCCAATCGGACTTATAACTCTCATTCAAGCGGAGTTTAAGCCTTTTCCAAATTTTTCTGGACTCTGCTTAGATTGAAAACCAGCATGTTCAATTGTTGGTACCTCTGGGTGATCGGTGCTGATGTATCGTAGCACGGGGGCTTCAAATCTGTTAGACAATTCCAACTGGAAATAGGCTCTTGTGGATGTTCTTGCAGTTTTCTTCCAGTCGAACTTTGGTCTAAGAGAGGTTTCCCTCTGGTAGTTCTAAAGCTGCAGACGAGCAAAATGCTGACAACCCGGTGGTCGGAGTCTAGTTCCACTGAGTTGTAGGCCCTGCGTTCCTCAAAGAAGTTAGACCACTTGCTGTTTTTAAGATGTGGTCAGCTGCGTGCGTGGCCCCGCCTGGATTGAAGCACATGTCCCACTGACGCTGCTTAGGTTGTGGCAATTCATCTGTGCTGGAGAAGTTTATGTTATTACACACAAAGCTCACCAGTTCTCTCACATTGGTGTTTGTTGTATCATAGAAACAGTGGCGGCCAACAACTTCGGGATGTGATAGATGGACTGTAATTCCGACTCTAGCATGAAGGCTCCGACAACCCGTGGATGTTATGTGTTTTGACTGTTCTTAATGGTCCTCGAGAGTGTTGTAAAAACTCACCTTGTCATCAAATGTAGCGCACTCAGTGGGGCATAGACAGATGTCACTGTAAGGTTTGGGTTACCATGGAAATGTGGCAGTGATGATCTGTTGGAAATGGACTTCACGCTTTGCCAAATTTGTAGATATGTCTTGCCATAAGTATACCAACACCGCCTTGTCTCTGGTCCGTGGCTGTGCTGTAAATTAACACCCAGTTTTTATCATCAGTTTTTATCATCATGATTATGTGTGCACTTTATTCCGTTATGTGTTTATTTAAGTATTACAAAAGAGTGGTGTTTTGCCGGCTCGGATTGTGTGGCGTTCGTCTGTGAGCGCGCGTCTTGTAATCCGGAAATCGTGGGTTCGATCCCCACTCCAAGCGTAAACATTTACTTCATTATTATTTTATCTTGGAGTTAAAGATTGCAATAAAACATCAGAGTTGGCGATTGAAGTAGAAAATAGTGAATAGCTGCCTTATGAGATAATTTAACTGCTTATGGTCCTGGACTATAATATCGGAAATTCCAGAAATTACCACAAACTGCCACCTCCCCCCTGGAACTCTTCCTGTTTTTACTGTTTTTACAGAATGTAAACATCCAAATTGTTTTCAAACTCGTGGAAGTGATTTCAGTAAGGATCCTTTTCTTTATATCATTGTTTTCATGCCATTATGTCCCTTTAATGATTACGCCGTAATTCCAATGCAAGAAGATGCACGAAGGGCGTAGCCAAATTGTTCACAAACTCAGATATAATCAATCATATATTACTGAATGCTAACAAATCTGGTTTCATAAAGGGGGCATTAATATGTATAGTATGTTTTCTTTTTCATAACGAAGTTGTATTTATTATATTATTTTGTTAACAATAAAATATTGAAAACTGGTATAATTCGTTATGTGTAATGATGTATTTGCCTCTGAGTTATTTTGACTTCATGAGATTTTAAGCCGTTAGGAATGGTGTTATTTTATTTTTAAAAAGAAAAAAAATAAACAAATCGACGACATCAATTTTCACAAATGTTCAACGGTCGCGACCTCAGCAATACAAAAGTTTCGTCTGCTTTAATTCGTAATCCGCTCCCTCTGACCGACGTGCCAAAAGGTGCAGTGTACGAAGGACACTCTACCGAAGAGAAATATTTTGCGGATTAGAAGAATACATACAAACATGCAGCAATAACCGCTGCAAGCAAATGATATCCAATAGTCATCACAACTTTTCACTTAAAGTGTTGCCCAATAGATGACGTGACACTTGTTTATGTTTGTGACACACCCTGTTGGTGTAAGAGAGAAAGTCTGAAAAACTGACCGCAAAAGCTCTATTGCATGGGGAAATTTCTTTATTCCCTGTCCTTTGAGAGTAAAAAAAAGCTTGTTCTCGTTAATTAAGATCGGAAAGAAACACTACAAAATCACATTATTTGGAATGGTCTGCGCGTGTGAATTCAACTAATACTTTATACGAGAAACCAATATTTTTTCAACACAATAAATTAAGTCAGGACTGACAACATAGATTGTAGATACTAAGTTCGTAGAGGGTATATATACAATGCAGACATGTTACTTCTAGTTGCTACTAGTAGTTAGTTGTGACCTGTGGTGACCAGCGTGCATTATCTGATGACCCGTGCATTATCTGATGACCCGTGCATTATCTGACAGAGCCCAGTGCATTCGTGAAAAATAATGCACAAAAACAGTAGATCACGAGAAGTATAATCGTACGACAAAATCGTCTAGGCCATGAGGCCAAAGCGAAAAAGAGCTCGGAGAATGTGACGGACCAAGGTGGCGCACCCCTGGGAAAGTACATTTATTGCTTCCGGAAATAATTGTCCCTAAAATTATAGGGGAAAAAAAATAGGAAATCAGTTCTACGTGTGTTCTCACTTATAGTATGTTGCACATTCTCGAGAAAATGAAAAATTGGAATATTCTAGAAACACTATGCTCAGATCAGCACGTGTTCTGATCGAGCTTCGAAAAAAACTCCCAAAGAAACCCAAAAATTAAAAAACCATCACAGATGGGCACCAAATTCTTTTGATAGAACCTTATCCCACCTAGGACTGCTACCATGTCAACAAAGGCCGATCTAAAATGAGGCTTTCGAAAGCCGTAGTGAAGAGAAAAACTCACTCAACATATCTCACCATTTGGTCGCAATCATCATTTGGTCGCCACCTCCCAATACCACGGGAACCAGCGGGGTCACCGTCAAACGAGGCTGTTCGCCAAGAGGTTAAACATCTACTTACCTCTGACTCTGAGTTCCTAAAGTCTTTGGGTGAAGAAATAGCCCAGCTACAATTGCTCACACTTGATGACTAACACCAACATCATCGGTGACATCGCAGATGCCGTGTGCAAAGATGAAAACGTCATTCCAAAGTCGCCGATTAATCTTAAAGATGAAGGTAACCCAGGCTGTATATGAAGCTTCAGCCATGGACAGAGGAGAGAGAGAATCAGCAAACAACCAACAAACCTAGCTGATCAGCACAAAGGGGGGGGACTACAGATCAGATGATAAGAAATTGATCAAACAACTTGATGAAATGGAAACAAATACTCGCGAAGGAGGAACTGCTTAATCATCCATGGCCTCAAAGAATCAGGAAGCGCTGACACCCATCAAGTGGAATTGACACCTTCCATAAGCTGAAACTCATAGAGCCATCAAATCAACCGCCATGATCGATCACATCGATTGGGGAAGGGAAGAAAAAGAGAAAACAGTGAAGGACAGACCTCGGCCACATTGTGAAAGCTTTGCTCTTATCAAGACAAAAGTGCAATCTTCACACTACAGATCATTTCCCAATATCCCTCATTACATCACTTAAGCATAAGCATGCCACAAAAACAATCAATCAATAAGTGACGCAGAGATAACAACATTCGCACATTTAACCGTAGACTCACCACTGAATCATGGGAAACATTATACTCACAGAAAATTGACCCCAAAACATAGCGTACAAAACAACTTCATTACAACTATACGAATCATTACAACGAATCATGCCCCTCACAAAAGAGACCCTAAAAAATGAACCATAAACAGCCCTGGTGACAACAGGAATTTCCAAGTCAATCAAACACAAGCACGGCCTCTATAAAAATACCTGAAGAAAAACACAACAAGCAACCAAACAATCCAAAACAATACAAAAACCAAAATTAACTCCACATTATTCGTATTGCAGAGGAAAAAACACAACACAGAACAACAATTCAGAAACTCAAAATGATCTCACCAAAAACCTGGACTCCTCAAACCCCACATTCTAGGTAGGACGGTATTCCCCTTAACAAATCCCCGACCTTTTCACTCATAATTAATAAGCAGATAACTGACCTGCTTGACATAGCTGACGCTTTAACATCACTTCACTACCCTGGGAAAAATGGAATTTAGCTAACAAAAAATTCCACCCTCAGAAAACCCATTTAAACAAACACTTCCAAAAAAAACATTCACCTCAATGTTCCTGAATCCGTCACTGTGATGAAAGAGCACAAACTTCGCCACCTGTTAAAACCTGGTTGGTAAAAGTGCGGGGTGGGACGACAAGATCGATCCTGGGATTTCCAACAAATCATATGATAAAAACATCATTCGCCTTTCTGATGCACATATTTAACCATCCATTCTCACGAACTTTCCCAGATAACTCAAATCAGCCCAAAGTCTTCCTATTTACAAAACAAAGATGTTCCTAACATTGCAAATTACAGGCCCATATGTTCTTAAATCTTTTTTCAAACTACTTGAAAAAGTCAATGTACACACGTCTGGCTACTTTCAACAAGCACAACATTCTTGTCGAGGGAAACCAATACGGTTTTAGGCCCAAACAGTCAACTTACATGGCACCTCTTGAACTAACAACCAACCTCAACCGTGCATAAAAAATACCTCCACCACCCCTGGGGGTATTCCCGGGATATCTCCAAGGCTTTCGACCCCATTGACAACAACATTCTTCTTCACAAGGGCTTTATCATTACGGTGTCCGTGGAGTAGCCTTGGAGTGGTTCAGGAACGGGACCTAACTAACCGACTCACAATCAGCTACGTACACCCACCGGCATCATCATCAAACCGACACAGTTGGGGTCCCGCAAGGCTCAATCTTGGCCCCTACTTTTCATCATTTACATTAAACGACATCAATAACATCTCAACACACTAAAACTAAATCGTATGTGCAGATTGCCACAAACATTTTTCTTTCCAAACCCAACATTAATACACTTTTTAACAACATGAATCATGAACTCGCAAAAATCATGAATGTTTCGGGCTAACAAACGTTCTCAATGTTTTAAAAAACTAAATACATGCTTTTCTCTACCACAACAACCACTAATACACAACCAAACAGTGACAATAGATAACCAGGACAATCTCCAAGTACCACTCAACCAATTACTTGGCATCACAATCGACGACAAACTAACATGGAATGAACACATTAACTTGTTACCACCAAAGCGTCCCACGCAATTGGTACAATATACAGAGTTAAACACCCACCTTTCCAGACACCACACCTTTAAAATCACTTACAACACAAACTAGTTCTCCCATTACCTTAGCTACGAACATCATATGGGCCTCCAACTACATTCACGACTCACCAACTAAATATCACACAGAGAAATGGGCCATTCGCACTATCACACACTCACCCCCAGAACTCACCCTTTGCCATTATTTCACTCACTGGAAAAACTTAAATTAGAGCACCCTCAACCAACTTCTTCAAACAGTCGCTCTTCATGTTTGATATCACAACCAATTCATTTACCTCCGAACTTTCAGTAATACTTTACCACAAACAGACAAATGCCCACACTATAATACCAGGACAAGCCGACAAACTTCATCTTCCCTCCCAAAATCTTCCTCTGAAAAGCACGTTATTCAGTATCACGGCGCAAAAACTTTGGAACGATCGTCCAGACTCCATCACACAATTACAAAACAAAACAATACTTTTAAAGCTCAAACTGAAAAAAAAAACATCTCATCAAACCAGTACAATTCTTTTTAAGTTCTCCCCAAGTCCTCATTTCTCTTACCTTCTTCAACCTTTTCTATCTCTCTTCCTTACCTTTTCCTCACCTCTACCGCTTCTATCTCTCCGTTCCTCATTTTGAAATATGATTACATAACCTTAGCAAGACATGTTGATAAGTCTTCCTTTTCCCATATTCGCGTATCCCGGTTTATTCCGTTAAAGTGTTTGTTTTTTAACTTAGTATTGTTTGTTTTTGTTTGTTTGTCTGTGTTTTTTTTTGTTAGATTTATTTACCTATGTAATTTTCTATATCAACCCTGACTTGTATAATTATTGCTAATATTAAGTATATTTTACTTTAATGGATACAGGGGCCAGTAATAACCATAAGCCCTATAGGGTTTGTCCATTACTGTCCTTTGAGCATATCATATCATATTACCTCACCGTTTATATTAATACAGTTACAACTTTGATACGTTATGTATTATTATATATTAACTGGATTTTACATTTCTGTCACTTCGATATGTTATGCTGAATACAAATTGAATTGAATTGAATGTATCCCAATTTATGCCCTGAATACCAGTGACTACTGGGCGTACATCATGATTCATTGGCACCAGCAAATAATTGGGTATTGATCAAGCAAATCCGCGGTATATAGAAGACCAAACACTTCACAGAGTCCTTTTTCATCTGGAAACTGCAGAGCCAGTGTTATTTCCATTGCCACAAACTGGAAAAGATTGCAGGTGTTAAACCTCACCCCCCCGATTTAGATTAAGCTATTTTTCATGACGCGTGGAACACAAATTACCTGGCCTCTTTAACGAATAATAAAGTTAGAGGTTCTACTGCGTGTTCATTTTCTTTGACCCTATAATTTCTCCTTATTCGAAAGGGAAAAACGAAGGTAAACAAAGCTCCTGAGAAAAAAAATTGTTGCCAAACTGTGACCGTAACATTTGGTGTGAATTAAACCCGTTCGTTAACTTGCCGGCCCGAACCCCATTTCTATGGCAATTTTGATTGCTTTCATAGCAGAGATCGAAATCGAAAATTCGTTCACCTCTATATGAAAGGCAGGTGAACCGGTGCCGACCCAACAAACTTTTAATTGACTAGAAAAAGAGGTCAATATTAATATGATTAATTAGGGTGTTTGGTTATGCACCAAGAGGTTAGGTCATCACTGCAATCAAACGTCTTTCATGATTTTTGCTCATCTTCGTTTCTTTTTTTTGAATAATAATGAAATATACGATCAAAGTTATTAAACTCCCAGCAGAAGTTTGAGTTTTATTTTCTTCGTGAATGAGGCTGTAGCTCAATGTAAACCGGGCGGTGAAAACAATTCAAAAGGTTTTAACGTCATGGACAATAACAATGGTTTTGCAGTCCCAGAGAATCTGAGGTCCGTTGTCCTATTCGTCCTATTCATAACGGGCGGATTTACTTATCAAAAGCACCATTATTTGCTGGAGTCATGGAACGTGGTGTACATCTCTTGGTCACTGATATTCAGGGAAAAAAGGAGATGACATTGAATTTATTTTCATGAAAATATGCACATACTAGAAGTGAGAATACGCGTAGAACTGATTTTCATAATTTTAGACAATTTATTTTAGCAAAATTATGTACTTATTAGGGGTGCGTCACCTTTGTAAACGCTATGAGATCTTGCCCGCTAGCCTAGTCCCCCTCTTCCCTGGAACAAAGTTGAAACCTGAAATTGTGTTACAGTGCGTCTAACAATGCTCAACGTTGATTGGTGGGGGAGGTTTTAGGGATTAGCAAAAGTTTCAAGCTTGATACCAAAAAGGTTCAATTTCGTACCTTCAAAAATATATGAAAAATTGGAACCCTTACCAGCTCACTGTTTTGGTAGCAGCAGGCGTCATATGTTTTAGGGCTTGGTTGTATTCATTTTCAGTTTTCTGTTTACGTTTCTTTTAGTGTTACATTTCCTAGCAGTGTAGTCTTTCACATTCTTAGTTAACCTTCCTCGTATTGTTTGGTGTCATGCGTTCGTATACATCTCACTTTTTGTCGTAAGTTACATTATGAAAAAGGCGTACATTCGTATGATATAAACCACAAGAGCATTATTTTAAAGTATTTGTTTTTTTCGCGTGAAATTATATTCGCGAATGCCGTATTTTAGCCAGAATGTCAATTCTTTTGTTAATGCTTGTAGTTTATTTTGCTTGATGACATTGTAGAACTCTTTTTTTCGAATATTTGGCGATTTTTGTATTTCTGCTTTTTCTTTTTTTTGCTTTTGGATGTCGGAACTTCCTCAGCTTTGACGATATTATCCATTGTGATAATGGACTCCTTGGGTATGTTTGAAAACAACCGTGTTTCTATCCATCCTTGGAAATATTTAGCGTTCACCTCGTTATAATAATCACCTGAAGAATTTATGGCGACAAGACTGAGTTTGGCTCCTCAGAAAAAAAACATCAACACTTTCAGCATACAGTATTACTAACAGATGTCCTTTCCCCAGTGGTGTTGGGAACCCACCATTTCCATCTCATGATCTCTGTTCATCCAAAACTTTTTCGGGGTGTGACTGGTGTTAATCCATGTTTTGTCGATCGTGATATATGATTTGTGAAAGTTCTTTAGTTTGAACAAAATCACAATATTATAACATTAATATTCCTTTGTTATTTGCTCTCAAATCACGGGATGCTTATTTTTATTTTGCCTTAAATACGCACGCATGTAACAATAAAAAATATTGATTTTGATCGCGTATAAATATAAAGGGTGTAAACTATTGATATTTATTTTCCTAAATGAGAACCACATGATCTGTTCAATTATACTGGATGTGTACATTATTGAAACCCATAAGAAGAAAGATATCCGTTGGGGGTATAAATTGCCCTCGCTCATTTCTAACTTCGCTATATCTTGACATGAATGATATGGTTAGACGATAAAAGCTTGTTGTCAAGCTTGGCCGCTAGATGTCATTGGCTGAAAGAGTACAACAGTGTTACCGTCAATATGTTGAAGTTCCAACATCCCGCATTTCAACACACAATACGTTTTCCGCGCCTGCATATTCAAAATCGTCTACGTTCTTGATGTCATGTTCCAGAGTAAATTCCTGGTAAAGTTTCAAATTAAAAAAAAGACGTTATGCAAAATATTGTTATATTCGACAAAATGGTTACATTCAACTAAATGAACGCATTAGATTGACAGACACGGTGAATGTTTAAATATTAACGTTTTTAGGGCAGATTTAAGGCAGTGAGGGAAGTTAACTCGCTCATCCTTTTGCAAATGTTCTGTAACCGCTCCCGACTAGTGTTCCAAGAAGAACATTTGCATTCGGTTTCTTAAAGGGTAAACTTTTATTGAAAATAGTTTATAAGGTGATATTCGACCAAAGGGGCTCACTGTGTTTAAAGGTCCATGGCCCGATCGCTAATAGCCTCGTCCTCAGAAGCCCCAGATTTAACGGAAGTGGTAAACATTTTGGTATCAGAAGAAAGCTACTATTTTTCTCATTTACCTTGTGAAATCTTAGAGCCAAATTATGTTTGGTTTGGAAGTTATGAGCGGAAATGTATCCCATTTTGGTCGACCAATATTAATTTTACACAGCATTCTATGGGCTTACAAAATCACGTTTTTAGCTCTCGCATCAAAACGGATTGAAATATCGGCGCGAAACTTTACAGATGGGGTTTTGGAGTGAACGCCAATCTATCAAGATGAAAACTTCATATCCTTAAATTGGGCCATCCCCCTTTAATAAGCTTACAGCAAAAAGAAAGAGTTTACAAAGCCCAACCAAATTGATTGAAATTCGCAAGGAGAACGAGGGTAAAAGAAGTAGTCTTTCAGTGATTGAACTACAAGCAATGTTCGAAAATAGTGCAATCCCACATCAGTGTCCTAACTTGCACGTAAACATACACGGAATAAACCGTGACCTTATAGACGAGGCTATTAAGCATAGTGCTGAAACAAACGATGCGTGCAGCACACAATAGAGAACAAAAACAGCTGGACTGTGGAATGCCTAGTTCATGGCACCTGGTTCGTTTGGTATTGATCATTGGCGTGGAGTCTATAAATAGAGAGAGTATATTTTGTTTGCTGTGTTTGTATTTACGGTTAAGCAACAAATTAAGTTTGCTCGCCCGTATTGCTTAACGATAAAAGACAAGTTGAAAGAAACGAAACAGTCACAATAACCTTGTCTAAATCCCAAAATGATTAAAGATAAGATGGCGGGGAAAATCCAAGTATTAAACCAAGAAGACAACAATTTTAACAACTTCAAGGCTACCTTGTTACCCTACTATTGAAGGGGAAACAAGTGAAATTTTCAATTTTCGTTGTAAACATTTTTGTTTACAAATGCCCATTTCTGCACATAAAAGTTAACAATACAAGAATACAAAAGCAAATAAGGGCACATAGAATGTAATGGGTAGCCCTAAATTGAAATGAATTGCATGCATTATATTTAGAAAACAAACGTAGTTTATCCATACCTTTTCGTTTTCCCATTTTCGCCATCGTCTTGGTAACCAAAAACAGCAGGCATGCGGCAACTGACAAATGAGATCTGGATTAATATCATCTGGGTCATTAAATCCTGCATAAAAAGTTCAAACTTTAAAAAGGTACTTTATTAAAGTACATCAACGACAAAACGATATTTACCTGGCTTTTCTTTCAATGTTATGTCAGCTCTAATGAGAAACATATTTACAACTATTACAGAAGTCTTTATTCTTGAGGTAAATGGTAATGAGAGTAACATAGAATACCCGTAAGGGGAAATGTAAACATGAAGCTGTTAATTCGGATTGCCAAAAAAAAAATAAGACCGATTTCTGAATAAAGTACAGAGCCTATCGTCAGACAACGAATGTTGAGAAATGACACATTTCTAAAGGCAGACTCAGATATTTCCAGATTCAATTTTGAAACAAATCGTGCTCATCTGATACTTACTGTGTGAAATAATTAGGCTCAAATAGAAAATCACAACTTTGTTATAAAATTCCCGATCCGGAATTTTTGTTATACACTCTTAATTGAAATTTGTCAAATTTCCCGTGTCATTTATTTTGACACTTTTTTGTGTCAGAGTGACCAATTTATTGGTCGTTATGAGGTGGAAAAGTGTGAAACTTCTTTTTCCGAATCGGAAATAAATCAGGAATCTTTAACAAACTTTCCGAATCAATCAAACCGCAAGCGATGTGATTGGTTGTCCACTGTTTGTCGCAAATCTTGCGATCGTGATTGGCCACCCGAATGTATAATTGATCATGTGATCCAAGACCGCGAACACCACGGTTTATATATTTGACAAAAAAACTTATGGCACTTGTTAGTGCTAGCTATAGCTGCATTCTCATTTGTGCACAATATTATATACTATGTTCCATTCACTGTTTTGCATAGTTTTTGAATATAAAATGATACACACTTCCCAAATTTGCATTGTGGTATATTTCTTTTTTGGTGTCAAATTTCCTGATTGATTTTGAACCTCCCAGATGTGTTAAAATTTGACATAGAAATCTATTCAATTTGACAAGTGTTATGACGTCTCATGGACGCCTAAGGTCAGAAATACCTTTCAAACACAAACAAATGAGCCTTGTGCACAAGTGATCTTAATTTTATATAATATAACAGATTTTAATGATTTGTAATTGGTTCAAGAATTTGGTATGTCCAATACATTACATAAATCAAAATTACACAATTACACACAATTTATATAACTGATACTTAATGTTCAAAAGAGGCGTTGCAGTTCAATGATGCTATGTCCTCTCAGCGAAGACTCCAAAATGACAGCGCACAAGTTCATACAAAAATCAGGTAATATATTCCAAGGGAATCTTCTCAGTCCTGAAGGTAATCTTGTCCAGCAGTTCAAGCTAGACGACGGGGCTTTCCCTCGACGACAAATGTTCCACAATAATACAATCCAGGTAATATACCACCATCAGTCTGTCGCTATGTCCTCATATAGGACCACAAATTGGAATCCCTTTTTGATTCCAAAACTGAAGCTCTTTGGCTTAAAAGACGACAGCAGACAATTTAGCTATCAAGCTCCGGCGGCATCCAAAACATTAAATCCTGGCACTAGATGTAGAACTCAAATCTACCATTATTGTAGAGTAAAACTAGCTATAATTATACTGTATAGCTCCAGAGCTCTGGTTTAGCTCCTGATTATAACTGCTGGCCTCAGTTCTTCAGTCACAACTACTATTTATCTTCACACAGCTAGATTCCCCTTTCTAACAATAATCATTACATCACCATCATGCATAAACATAACCTTACACTAGCTGACCAATCGGAACTCATCACCCGAATTACATCACTTCATATATAGAACTTTGTGGGGGAATTCCCTGATCTTACAATGTTTTGATCTCAAAACATAAACAAGTTTCTAAGTTTAGCATCCTTGGGGAATTCCCCACTTCCCCTATTGTGCAATCTAAACAGGTGCACTTAGCAAAACAAACTAGGGGTATTCCCCTTTCTCTCTTTGATAGTAAACAAAGTACTTTTCCCGTGAGAAATCTCTTCTCAAATAAAATTGAGAAAATAATATTTTTAAAAGTTTATTCAGAAAAATGGAGGCCATATAACACAAGGAAATTATTTAGTTTGACACTGATTCCGATTCTTTTTTTAACACAAAAATGTTCATTTTGACTCGGATTTTGAGTGATTTCTAACACTTTTCTGTGTCATTTCATTTGACACATTTTTCCGTGTCGTTTTGACCAACAATTTGTGGTTTCCCGGCGGACTAATTTTCCGTGTCAAATTTGACAATTTTTGTGTCAAATTTAACCAATCTAGAATAAGAGTGTATACACGGTATCGTATCACTATGAAAACTTCGCCGTTGAAACTATGTGATATTTCGTTCACTGATCCGCTAAATCCTTCAGTCCTTGAAAACGTATGGACTTATCCGCAATGTTTGTTAGTTATGAATGAGGGCCGGGGACTCAGGCTACAAACATAATTAATGAGTACTATATAGCGTGCCGTGTGTAAGACATCTCCCGATCGGGGCTTCTTCAACCAGGGTGGCATGCAGTAACAGTCAAAATTTCGAAGGGTTGAATCTATGCATAATGGAAAACGCCACAAGTTTATTACAACCAATGCAAGTCAAATATGGTACGAGTATAAAGGTTAACCCTTAAGGATTTGCCATAAAAAATGTCGGCTTGTGATAAAAGGTTTGAAAGATGATTAGAAGGAAATAAGTTCGAAATATTACTTGTCAAACTGTAGCGATCAAAGGCAAAAGAGAGAAAAACTGGATACGGAACGATGCAGTAAATCCTCTGAAACTTCAATTCAATTCCGATTTTTGACGCGGAAAGTAGCCATCAATGATAGAATGGTTTATTTGCTACACCTATTCTTACGATTGCACATGTGGGGAAATTTATGCAGCTTCTACACATATAAATACAAATTTCCAATGATTCAACAACCTGTCTGTTTCTCAAATATTCTGACGTCACGCAACGTCATTTAATGAGCAGCCCTCAATCGACGAAATGTCCTACACAGTTTTCTAAGTGCGTATGGCACTGATATACTGCGCATAAATGTTTTTGCATGAAAACGGTAAAAACCCGGTTCATCTCTAACATTGGAATTAAGCATTTTAGGTGGCTATCTTTATTTAGAAAATAGTTCAGTGGCGTTAGCCTGATTTTCTATCATACATTTGAGATTTATTGCCATACCTGTTAATGCACATCCTAGCAATCCAATATGATAGTGACGCTAGGATACCAGAATTTAGATAAGGCGTACAATTTGGTTATCGGCGGCCTGTACGGAACAATTATATGAAATTCAGTTACTTCTAAAAGTTGTACTTTGTTGTCATTGGCGTTCGTAGGATTGTTTAAATGACATTCTTAAATGACATTTTAGAATTACATTCAGAGATTTAATGAAAATTATTGAGCGTTCCTTTTCAAGCAATAGTAAGTTACTCTTTAGTCGTATTTGAAAACGGTACCTTACAATATTAAGGCAAATATTTTAAAACTTTCATCAAAATCAATTTGAATTTGGGTCCCACAAAATTTTACAGAAAATGAGCTTGACTTTATAAGATGTGTTTGACCAAATACAATCATGTTTCGCGGAAGAAGTACTTGTCTGAATCAAGTTAATCTTGTTCTAACATTTGTAATGACAATTGTGCAACTTGGAATCCGTTAGAATAGCTTCACAGTTAAGCCTTTCGAATTTCTTTCAAAATTAGAGAACTGAATCACATGTAAATGTTTATAGTTTTTCAACTTAAACAACTAACTTTGAGAATACCATTTTCTGGAAAAAAAATCTGTACATCACATCAAGAAATTCTTTTCATGAATACACGGAACTGAGTCAATTTACTCTTTTGTGTACTAATTTTTCCCTATTTCATTGTAAAAATGAGCCGTATTGTTTTGATCGAAAATATGTTACAAGATGAACTTAGATTTTAATTATTCTTATGAACTTGAAATTACTTGCGGAAACACAACCAAAACAAGAACAATTCATGTCTACAAACCAGTTGTTTGACGGGTCGGTGGTCATAATGCCTAAAGTCGTCGTCATCATAGACGATGCAGTTGGTGTAATAGAGGTTGTAACATTTGATGTGACTGCGTCCACAGGACATCCTTCAATGGATAAGGGAAGTAACACTGGTGGGCTTGGGTAGATCAATGAGCCTATAAGAATCCATAGACCGATACCTAGTGCTACGAAAGTCCTAGAATTACTCCCTGAAATGAAATTTAGAAAGTAGATATTAACTCCTTTGATTTTAAACTTTTGTCTTTTAAGAATATGTGTTCATTATAAAGGAATGAAGTCATCCCCTCGTTGCAGACGAACACATTGAAATATTTCATAGCGTACAGCCGAAACGCAAAACTGTACGGTGACAATTGAGAAATATTAACCTAAAGATAACAGCTGTAATTTTTTATTAATTAAACGGTGAAAAACAAACATATAAAGGTTTTAGCTTTGATGAAGAGGTAACGCATCAATGTCACCAAATGGGCAAGGCATAAACGTTTAATGTGCGAGCATTTCATCATGGCACGTTATACTCGCGTGAGTCAAAAAAAGTACACACTTCCTTGATAAGTTGTGATCTTCCATGCGACTAATATTTTTCATGAATGGTTGTAACATATGAATAGAATACATCCTCCTGCATCTTTTATTACCAAATGTATGGGGTTATGGTGCATGGATGACTGCACAGGGGACAATTACTGAAACCATGTCCAATTGTGATTGCGTCAACTAAGCCATAGGTAGTAAAAAGAGATGAAACATCACATGATTCGAACCAGTGATTTTGTTGTGTACACAGGCCATAGGCCATACACACTGGTCAAACAAACATTTGAGGTAACTGGTTCAACACACATCCAAGCAGTCGAGGACGCTCTTGATCAGGATGATGAGGCTAGGATAACCTCTCGACGTAATGGTCTGGGGCTTAGTCAAAGCAGTTTTTTTTAAACGTATTACCCGAATGGATTTGCAGTGGCACCCGTTTAAAATGATACGCAGACATGAACTTAAAGCTGAGGATTATGCCAGAAGATTAGCCCTTTTGCAACTGGCTTCTTGCTAGACCTCCACGGTTCCTTGAGGATCTTTGCACCGGGGAAGAGAGTGCATTTTGCTTAAATGGGTCAATAAGCACTCATAACGTTAGAAAATGTGCACCCCGCGGTCACAAACCTCTTGACTTTGCATATGGAAAAAGGGGCAGAAACTTACAGTAATGCGGTTTGGACTGATTAAGAAATGGGGGTCTTGTTGGACCCTTCTTTTTCGCCAAAACATCAACGGAGAAATGTATCCGGACATGGTTAATGATGAGGTTGTGCCGTTTATCGATGTAGAATTTCCGCGTTTTTCACGTCAACGCAATGGCCAGTTCAGACGCCTTTGGTGGGCTCAAGATGGTGCACCCCCACACCGGAGGATATTTGTCAGGGACAGATTACATGAGTTGTCTGGAGATCTAGTTATTGCACTCAATCAACCTGTAGAGTGGCCACCGCTATCCCCCGACCTGACACCATGCATTTTTTTTTTCTGTGGGGCTTATCTTAAGTCTCGAGTTTACATAACTCCACCAGCAAATCAGGCGACCTCCAAAACAGAATTACCCGTGAGGTAGATCTCATCGTACAAAATCCACGCTGATTCGGACGAGCAGTAGGGCATATGCTTCAAAGAGCCCAACATGCATCATCGAATGGAGGTACTAAAATTTAATTTAAATACATGCTTCCACCTGTGTTGTGATGTTTTAATTTCGAGTTGGTATCTCTGCCCAATGGCAAAAAAGTGCGCAGTCCCAATTTTCCATTTCTAAAGTACTCCGTGTGCGGTAATCCATGCACCTACACCCATACATTTTGGTATTCAAAAGATGCATGTACTATGTACTCTAATCAATGTTACAACCATTCATGAAAATATTAGTCCCACATGGCATATCACAGTTATCAAGGAAGTTTATACTTTTTTTTTTATTTATATTACCTTCGAATTTATTCTGGGAGAGAATTTCCTAGTAATGAACATCCCATTATTGGGACCGTTGATTACCCCGATGAAACCAATTCAAATGCCTGAGAAATAAATAATAAATGTTACAAGTATACTGTTTAAATGCAGCTATTGAATAACTTCTTGTTTTTGTGTTTTTGGTTTGTATTTACTGATTAGTGGGCGAGCCCCATCATATTGGCCTCTATCACTTGAGCAGTGAAAGTTGGGTGGGGGGGAGATAGTCCGGACTCCATTTCCTGATTTTTTTGCTCCTACTTAGAACTGTTTTACTATATTTTTTCTCAACAGATTCTATGCCTTTAGACCACTATTGAAGAAGTCAAACTGTGACAGTCTATCAGCATTGAGGCGTTTGAGATATTTAGCGAGAAACAAAATGGCCGCCAAAGTACCATTTTTAATGAAACACTTATCAACTCATTTTTTAAAAGATCGATTGGTCTTACAAATATTGGTTGGTTTGGCAAGTGTATTACAAAACAGTCAGTTTATAGTAGACCTGGATGTCAATTTTATCATTGTTTCTTGTTATTTTACAGTTGTTAATTAAAGATAATTCTTATCATAAATTTAACAACACAAGATGCAATGTTAAACCGTGTTAAACAAGGGGACCACTGTTAAAGTGCTCAAACTTACGGATACACTGTCATTAGATTTGGCAGGCAGATTTGCAAGATAATAGTAATAAACAATCTTGATATAGCGCCTATGCAGAGGCCTATAGGCGCAAGAAAAAAGAGCATTATCTTGGATACACCTGAATCGGCAGCTGCGAGGATCTGTATGTCTGTACCCTACATCGACAAAAAAACCATAAAGTCTTGATCTAGAATGCGACAGGCCACCGTCGTATTCACAGCCGTGTTTAATGGCCAACCAATTGCAACCACACGTTGAACAGAGGCTAGAATAAATGTATGACCCCTAGACATGAAGCAGGAGGCAACATAGTCCTGATGATCTGATTAGGTGTCTTTAACTTTTGCAAGAGTTAATCGTTATTGTGATTGACTATCTATCGTGACAGTTTGCGTGAAAGAAACACCACTCTTTTAAGAAAGCAAAACTCAAGGTGACAATTGTAACACCAAAAATATAACACAACACTAGATAAACCCAAAAGAAGCGTTTAGACGTCACCAAAGTCAGTATCTCACACCCCTTGACTAAGATTATCTAGCTCTACCCGCCGATCTGATAGTGGTGGCACATATTTACCTACATCCGTGAGAATGTTGCATCTAAATGCATACATCTAAAATTCAAGAAGACGGAATTATGAACGTCAATGAGGAAGATAATCCTCAACCTGCAACGACAGAACAGTGCCAACTCAAAGAGATCAGGGACTTGAAATAACTGGTGACCTATGTTACCAAATAGCAAGAAAAAGACTTTCTCTCACAAAGGACCAGCTTGGAATGCCTGCATAAACTACACACTCTGTAATCCTGGCTATCATCAATTCAACAGCTGAAGTCTTTAGATCCTTTTGTAGAGAGTATCTTATTTGGATCTGATACCTGGACCATGAAGAACATATTGCTAACAGGATAAAATGGGATGACCCCCCCCACAAACCAGGGGTCTTATGCGATGTACAACATATCATGGCGTTATCACATGACCATATTGGAGATATCCTCCCAATTCATCTTCTGTGTGCAATGCCGAGACGATTTGCCGGCACTGTATTGTGGCGATTGATCAATTAGTCGGCATATTGGAGGTCACAGGCTCCAAACAGGGGTCGGTCGCCCCTTTAACTACATTGAAGTGATTGCTCGAGACATCCAGCAGGTCATCTAACTCCCCAACTTAATGACGGACTGGGACTTTTGGCGCTACAAACAACACATCGTGAACAGCATGTGTGGTTCCGGCATCTAGAAGATAGAACTACACCCTCCCGTGGCGTATCCGGCCTTCCCTCATCTGAGGGGGCAAATTTCCCAGTCCCTTGTTGGGAAATTTTCTCTCTTAGGGGGTCAAAAGGCCAATTTTTCCGCGTCAGAAGGCTAAAAAACCGGCTGATTTAGCATGATTTTTGCAATTTTTTTTTCCCGCCTGTTACGACTACGCCACTGCACCCTCCACACCTATCTTATTAATAATCTCCTTTACTTATAGATCCGCTTGTGTTACGCCTGATGTTACATTTCCCCAACCTGAAATTTAAGGAAGACTACAAAGCTCAAAATGCCAGTAACTACGGCCAGCTTTGATGTTTTCACAATATCATATATCCAGGCATATAATTTGGATTTGGCCAGAGGAGGAGTATCAAGCCTCATGTATGTTACCCAATGAACACAACCGAAGAGAAGTTTGAACAACTACTCTTTTCCACCACCAACCGCCGTGGTCTAATCAAGGGGCGCCTGAATACTTTACCAACTGATGGCTGAACCCGAGTATATGCCCTCCATCTCTGGCGGTGTCTACGATCCTCCACTCACGCCTCGCAGTTGATACCCCAAGTCTAACATTTTCGAGCCATCAGGATCAATTTATTCTCTTCAACTGTCCGTTTTTCTCCTCTGAATGTCCATACTAATCAAAATAGGGGTCTTTGGGTGATAGTGGTAAATTTGCAAAAAAAAATATAAGGTCTCTAAGTGAAATTTAAAAAATGAGGTCTGTGTGTGACAACAATGCTAGAAAAAAAAAATGGGGGTCTAAACAACCTTACATATATTGCCTCAACCCCAAAGTGGGAGTGACCCTGGGTGCTAATCTCACTGCGAATTTATCCACATGATATGCATATTACCTTCACATACATAAAACGATTGTATGGGATTGTAACTCTTGTTTCTATATCCCTTAAGTCCCGAGAGTAAAATGACTGGCAGCCTGATGATCACACGCCAAGTGGAGGTAGCGTATGTGTGTTGTTAATCGGGGCGCCCTTTCCCTGTAAACACCAGGCAGGGGTCCACTACGTGGATTTTTGAAAAGGGGCAAACATGGCATTTAGGGACTGTTAAGAAATTAAGCGTACATATCATATTCTCAATATCATGACCAAGTTTAATGCGAATTGACCCATAGAGAATTGATCATTTCTTTTATGAATTAATACCGCAATTTTGACGGGACTTGGGCTTTTGTTTTGATATTGTCCGCAACAAACAGGTCACATTACGTTAACTATATGGTTATGGGATATCTAGAAATCCACTAACAATTGTTTGGCAATAGGTTTCTGACAATTAGTGGTACAATGAATGGTTTACAGTAAAGTCATTTTAACAGCAAGCGAACACAAGATCGTTGGTCATTACCAGGATATGAACGTGTCAAATGTACTAGTGAACTAGATGATTTTCACAGAGTGATTTTCGTAAAAAACCAATGGATGGAGGCGCTCCCTCATTAAGGACTCTACTAAAAAACCTGTCAGGGAAAAGAGCTCATGATATGGGCTCATACCAAAAGAAACTTGGCCAAGAAAACCTTGAAAGAACACATATCAAAACCACACATCAAATGAAACCTGGTTCCAGGGAATATTCTATTTAGGACTCATACACACATCAAAAAAAAAAAACACAGAGATGTGCGCATTGCATGATACGTCAACATCTACATGACCAGAACCACGAGAACTGCATATACTTGAGAAGAAATAAAACTTAACCAGTATATTTCAAAAAGTTTGCTATTTCGTCAGCCACTTATTATCTTGTGTCTAATATCTTGATATTTAACAGCCTTTAGAAAAAAAAATCTATACTTATGGCACATTTGCCAAAACTTGAGCTAATCATTTGTTTAGCCGTCCTTAAAAAGAATGTTTACATTTACAAGTTATGCTTTGGAGCCTTGGCAGCCATGCAGTTGTCGCCATCTTGAAATATTTTTCTGTAATAAAGAAACCATGACATGGCTTGTTCCCCCCCTGTTAAGTGGCAACCATAACATGATGATTAACATTGCCAGGCTTATACTCCGGCAAAACAAACCTTGATTGGTGATATTCCAAAAAGTGGTATGGCGGCCCCACCCCCCTCCCCCCCCAATTTTGTTGTTGGGTCACAATCTTGATATTTAACCGCCCTCTTGAAATCTTTAAATATAGCTTGTGTCTTTATCCATACCATTATACCATAAAATAATTTGTTTTCCTCCTCTGCTTTAATAAGAAAAACAACAAACCTTCTTGGTAAAATGTTTCGCTAAAATATGGCAGTTTTGGCGGCCATTTTGTTTTTTTTAAGAATATCTAAAATTGCTCAATGCTGATGGACTGTCACAGTTGATTTCTTATAATGATGTTCTAAGGAAGCCAAATCCACAAAAAAACTAACTATAGTAATATTTTCTAAGTAAACTGGCTGGCACCCCGTAACAGAGGTAGGTAAGGGCATTCATGTATCAATATCAGGACTACCTCATACTCTATAATTCATGGAAATTATGATCATCCTGAACTTGTTGAGGGTGCAGCTTAAGCGAGTTAGGGGTTACAAAAGATTATAGATTTCAGATTTTAAAAATGTATTCGTTAGTTCATATTAACACATACAATTAAAAATATTAAAATATTATTAATTGAAGTAATACGGACCATTTTCGTCAGATGTGCTTAGCACATAGGCACTTCGCACAAAATCTTGGTTTGAGGTGGAAAATGGTTTACAACTAAGCAGCAAGTTTTTTCTTGATGCGAAATATGGGAGAATGAGAGCGACAAAAAGAGAAAGAAGTTGAGAAGAGGGAGAGAGAGAGAGCGAGAGAGACGCAGACACAAAAAGGGCGAGAGGAAACTGGTTGGAGATGAGGAATTGGTAGATATATTTTAAGGTTACGATCAATCAGAAAAGTAAACAAATACTATTTCTATAAATCTAGTTTTTCTAATCTTTTCATCGAAATGTCCACACAAACAACTAAGAAAAATTACAATACAAGGCTCTCATTATAAAAGTGAAATCAGCGTACCGCAAATATCGAGCCCAGTGACTTCACCACGAATGCACCACCCACAATCAAAGCACTGTAAAAACAACTGTAGGATATGGGGTTATTAAGTTGCCCCCTTAGCTCTTGGTGATTGAAAAACCAAAATGTTTAGGTAACATTCATTATTCCCATCTTTTTTCTAACTCTTTTTGGTTATTTCTAAAAATCACTCCCACAATGTTTTCTGCTGTGACTTGTATTACGAAAAACAAATATGAATTGATTTATGCGAAGCAAGTGTTCATAAGAAAATTGTGCTATTTATGATTTGCAAGAATAAATGTGAGCTATTAACCCCACAATGTTCATCCACAAATTAACGTTTCTACGGTCCCTCATCACTCTAAATCTTTGTGAAAAATAAATATATTTGATACATTCATCAGTTTCTGAAAAAGTTGAATGAATCATCCCATAGGAAGGAACAGATATCGGTGACAACATTTTGTAGGTTTTATGTATTGTCTATATTTGTAGACCCAAAATGCCATGTTTTTGAAAAAAGTGTTTCAAATAAACTACCATTATCACTGGTTTTAATAATAATAATACTAAATAATAAATATACCTAGCATTTAGGGACTTCATTCACCGTAGTATCATGATGCTTACATTATTATTACGCTGTCACTAGAAAATCATCACAATCATTTCGCTTCAATTAGACACCTTTTACACCTTTAAGATACCACATTATTTGACATAAAATGGGGAGTTATTTGCTTGTTGGCCGCCGTGCATTCAAATGGGAATCCGTGGATGGGGGAAAAGCGGACTACTTGATTCAGAAGACTGTAGCTCGGCCTATACTTAACCGATTATTTCAAAATTCAAAATGGCGGACACTATCAGGGACGGCCAAGTTTTTTTTTTGCTCACACTGTATTATCTCAGGATATTATAATCACTTTGATAAAACTGTTTCCCTTTGCTTTGTGTCATGAAACAAGAAATAGATTCAAAAACTTACCAAGACCTTTTGCGATCCAGACATACAATGTTTCATTATCGCTTTTCATCAATGGTTTAACAAAGTGTGTACATGTTACAGCGGATAATGCGCTCAATACAGATTACACCGTACTATGATAATAAAACAAGAAAGATAAATATAGAGTTAACATTAACCGTATTATGCGTTTACTCTTTTACATCTTTAATATTTGTATTTATTTTAAGTAACTAATTAATGCCAATTATAATTTACCCTACAAATTCTTTACTAAAGGTGGGTGTGCTGATTTTCGGCCAATTATATCACCAAAACTAGTGTTTAAATATTTTGTGTCTAGCCGGTCTAGCCCTTTGGATAGTGGAACCAAAACTGTTGCAAAACAGTGTTTATTTACAACAGCAAAACGAAGCATTTCCTTGGCCATACATTTCAATGGGGATGAGAAAAATATTAATTTTCTTCTGATACTAAAATCCCAATTTTGATGTTGTAAAGGGGTTGTCGATTGGGTTACCCACCTTTAAGGACTGAATTAAAATAAATTGTTTTCCATAAACCAAAGTATAATTACCTGCTACTTGAGAAGCAATTTTCAGCTGAGATTGCTGTATTGCATTATGCCCAATATAGTATGGGACAGTTGTGGTCATTTGTTTGGCTTTTTTTGCTACAAAATTGGAATTTTTGGTCTTAAAATATAATACTGGTCCCCAGAAATCCAAATCAATTGTTTACCATTTTTTATTCCTTCCGTTTGGCGGCCATCTGGATTTTTCAAATGGCTGCCATTTTTCAACATATTTTCCCCCCTAATCTGTAACTTTCTGATCACCATAGAAGGCCTCCAATTGGTTGCAATAACCCATGTTTTGTTGATGCAGGATCCAAATATCACATTCAGAAAGTCGCAGATTGTTTGCTCTAGGCGGACATCTTGAATTTCAAATGCCGCCATTTTCAACAGATTTTGCTCTATCTTGACTTCTGAGTAATATAGAACGCTCAAGTTGGCGACAATACCCTTTTGTGATTGTCATGGAACACAAATATTAACATCTGAAAAGGCACAGATTGTGTCCTCAAGTGGCCACTTGAATTCCAAATGGCCGCCATTTTTTAATATATACTTCGGCCCAATATCGGGATTTCTGAGCAACATAGAAAAAGCCCGTGGTGGCAAATACCCATTTTTGTGATGTCAGTGACACATTTATTACAATTCAGAAAGTCACAGATTGTTTCCCCCTTCAGGCGGACATCTTGACTTTCAAAATGGCCGCCATTTTCAAATATTTTCCTGATCTGGACTTCTAAGTACTATATATAGAAGGCTCAAGTTTGCGGCAACACCCATGTTTTTGATGTTCAGGAACACCATATTACATCCGAAAAGGCACAGATTGTTTTCCTTCAGAATTGCCATCTTGAATTTCAAAATGGTCGCCATTTGTAAATACTTCGCCCCAATATCTTGACTTCTTAGCAACAAACAGGCTCCCATTTGGCTGGCAATGCCCATGTTTGTGATGTTATTTTATCTTGATGTTTGTGGCAGAGTTGTCCCACCGTGAAAGGCAAGAGGCTAATGGACGCCTCCCCAAACGAAAAGGGTGCTGGAGAACTGGTGAATCCCAGCTACTATTAGCTAATTGAAAGCTGAATTGTTTACATCCTAGCACCAGGTGAAAGCCCCGGATTTGAAGTCTGTGCTTCCTGATCAACATTGGTCTCTACAATTCGGAATGATGGGTGTTGGTCCTAAAGCCTACTGAGGTCCAACCCTAATATTTTTGCAAAGCTGCCATGGAAAACTTTGTAAACGAATGCCTGCTTTCATCATCAGCAAATACAACGTCCAGACACTATCAACAACAGTCAAGAAGAAGAACTGGTATATGAAGCACAACTATATGATATTGATGTCATCTTGCATGCAAGAAACACCGCTTGTGCACCGTGACCTCTACTACAGGAATATCCATGGCTATGCACTTATTACAGCCTCCGCCTGGAGAATAAGAACAATGCACTTCAGAGGTGTAGGGTTTTTTTTTCTACACCAAAGGCTCCTCAGTCACGTGCCAGTCTTGTCAAACGGTAATGATCGCATTCTGGAGCTTACACTGATGGTATCCTGAAGGACGACTGCTGCTATCCAGATGAAACTGTCCCCGCTTCTACCATGGACTGTCCACTGCCACCGGTGCAGCTCCAGCCCATAATCTTCTGTGCATCCCTTGAGATTGCGGTGCTAGACTTGCGCCTGGTGACGCGCTGTTCGCGTCAGAGGCGGGTCCCAAGCAGAGGTGGGGTGGCCGTGAAGGGAATTCGTGAAACGGTTTTATATCCTTGTTGCTTGTTTTTCTCCCCTGGCTACAAGTCCTAAAATCAAGCAAGTAGACTGTGGACACAGGTCAACTGTCGCCCCCAAGGGGAAACTTGTCCAGCTGGACTAACATTCTTGTCATGGATTAACAGCATTAAGAAACTCAAGAGCCTACAACAAATTTGACGCTGTTAAGTCTAATCATAGAATTGTCTCTTGCAGGAGCAGGATAAGTGGCCGTCAGAGTAAAAAAAACCCTCCCAGAGATCCCTGAAAACAATTGACTGGAGAAAAGGTTCAACATTCTTGTTAAAGAGCTTGAAAGATTAGAACCCAACACAGTTAATATGAAGCCGTCACTTCGGCCAACAAAGAATCGCACTGGAGATGCTACCTAGAAGAAAGAAGCCGCCTACTGCCTTGGCTCAAATGACAAAGTCATTAAAGCCAGAGAAAAAATGAAGTCTGCATCCTCCAAAAATCCACCAGAAGGTCCAGCAGAAACCTTAAATGTGCCACTAAAGAATGCACGTGATGATGCTACACCGTGGGTGCTTGAGGATCTGTTAAAGTCAAGGCTGGGAAGCACTTGACACCCACATCTCAATACAAGCATGCTGCTGGCTGGAGGCCTGATCGAAGGGAGCGACTGATAAGAAAGCTACCCCACTAGAAATATCAAAGGTGAAACAACTGAAGAGTGTATCGACACGTGGTTTTTCAGCTCTTTAGTTCTCTACTTGGCAAACCAGTTCAGATTAATACTACCCTTGATGAACTTTCTTCTCACAATATAGCGATCTGCCTTTTCCTATCAAACTGGACATTTCACTTTAGAGGAGCTTCTGATCTCCGCCGAAGAAGCTGAACAACACCAAGACGCCTGGCCCGACAACATTCCTGCAGTAATCGGAGAATTCACTTTTTCAGGATCACTGTGGGGTAATTTTGTAACGACAACCCCTACAGGGAAACAAACCAGCTCCTATTCTATTAACATCGTTCATCACTCCTCTACCAATGAAGGTGACCTCCAACAACCACCCCAAAACTACAAGGGATCACACGGTCACCAATGGCCTCTAAGATCTACAAGTCAATGCTGCTCCAAAATCGTTGTTTTGCATAGATCCCATTCCAGACGACACCAGAACGGTTTTTCGTAAGGCGATCACACTAGAGTTGAGTTTCCAAGAGAAAAGGTTCAATTTGTTGTTGTAGACTTTCCAAGGCTTTGACAGTGTTAACAGAGAGACGTAATGCTGCTCTTTCTGTACAAACTATGGTGTCCCAACGAGACTGTCAAGCAATTGGGGGGGGGCCATCCCTGTATGATAACCCATCTAGCTTTTGTGCAACCATGTATATGCAACAAAGGAGTTCCTAACAACATGGGAATCCTCCGACGTGGTTGGCTTAGTGGTTTTTTTAGAGCGTTCCCGCCTCACAGGCTGGAGTCGCAAAGGTTCGAAGCCCAGCCGGGTCATCCAAAGAAACTTTTAAAAATGGTTTCCTTCTGCCTTCTTGTCAGTCAGCGCCTCGGCAATTAAAGAATGGAGTACGGGAAGTATACCACTCGTAGCTACCAGAAGACTACCCCCTACTGTAAGCTTTCACTGCATTGGCAGACGCATGGGCCTCTGGGTTTATGGAAACGGAATATATGCACCGCCCTATGCGCCACTAGGCGTGGGAAGGATTTACTTTTAACTGGCTCCCCAGGAGAACTCCTTGGAGATAATCGTGTTGATACTTCTCTGACAGTCTTTACATCATGAACGACAAGGGACTTCACTATCAAAACCCAAGCGTTCTAGACGTCACCAAAGGGTCAGTATCTCACAGGCCTTGACTATGCAGATGAGCTAGCTCTACCAGCCGATCTGATATGTGGTGGACAAGATCTACTAACATTAATGCTGCAGACAAAGTCCGGGCCTACTTCTAAATGCCAAGAAGACTGAATATATGACCATCAATAGGAATTTAATCATTAATCTATCGCAACTCCAGACGGGTACCCCAATCAAGAGGTCATGGCTTCAAAGTCTGGGGGTCCTATGTTTGCCGAAGCCCCAACGACTTCTGTCACGCAAAGGATAAGGCCTGATGTGCGCAATAAACTACACCACATTTGGCAATCTGGTATCTCCATTCAACCAAGCTGAAGTTCGTTAGAGCCTGTGAAGATAGTATCCTGTTTTTTATATGGACCTGGACCTATGACCTGGACAACTGAAGAAGAGCTACAGAAAGCTGGATAGCATCTCCACCAGTCTCTATGAGGTTAAAAAACAGACCTGCGTGAGCAGGACATGCGAGATATCCCTCCAATCTCATCTTCTGTTGGCCCACGCCAAGCACGATTTGCCGGTCCATTGTTATCGGCATTGATCAAGTTAGTCTCGGACATCACATGCTGGAGGTTACCATGCCCAAAACAGGGGTCGTCGACCCTTTAACTACATTGAATTGATTTGATTGCTTTTGAGACACTGCAGGCAGATCCGCTGCATCCCCAACTTAATGACGGACAGGGACATTTGGCGCTTACATGGTGAACGCATCTCGGCTGCGGCCCGCTAGATAATGGATTTGGTTTTTCATTTACTTGAAATTGCAACTGGAACATATGGACAAGGCAATAACATTGAAACCTATATACACATTTATTAACACAACCCAGACTATGTCTCTCCTAGTATTCCATATTCTAGTGGTTCTTGGTTTTGCTCCTAAGCCAGATATCGGGCGAAGTATATTGAAAAAAAGGTCTGTGGGGCATTTTGACGGCAGTTAAAGATGGCGAGGGGGGGTATCAAAGGAAGTCCGGCGAGGTTCTGGTGTGGGCGACTCTCTGATGTAATATATATATTTTCCAAACATGATATTGGCCCCAATGGAGCCTTCTATTGGCCCAGAGTCCCGATATTGAGCGAAGCATGCGTTTAAAATGGCATCCATTTTGAAATGGCCGCCAAAAGGGAAACAATAACAATTTCTGGATGTTGTGTTTCATTGACATCACAAACATCACAAACATTGACAACCTCAACCAATTGGGCTTTCCAATGTTGCTTCGGAATTCCAGGTATTGGGCGAAGTTATATGTTAAAATGGCGGCCAGTTTGAAATTCAATATGGCCGCCTAGAGGACACAATCGTGTTTGCCTTTTTGGATGTAGTATTTTCATTCACTGACATCACAAACGTGGGGTTTGCCACCAGCTTGAGCCCTATGTTGATCAGAAATGCAGATAGAGATCCAAAAATATGTTTAAAATGGCGGCCTTTGAAATTCAAGATACCTCCTGAAGGAAACTATCTGCCACCTTCTGGATGTGACAGTTGTGTTCCTTGCACATCACAAACATTGGTCTTGCCACCAATTTAAAGCCTTCTAATGTTGCTCAGAAGGCCAAATATAGCAAATTACTTTGAAATTGCAGCCATTTTGAAAACAAGATGGCTGCCAAACGGAAGGGATAAAAAATGGTAACATTGATTCTAATTCCTGGGACCATTATCTACTTTAAGACCCAAAAAAAAAATTCAATTGTAGCAAAAAAGCAACAAATCTCAAACATCAACACACCGCCCATACTAATATGCCCAATAAAATCCATTATCATGTTTTGAGGAGTCCGTGTGGGAAAATATCGGATCCAAAACAATGATAATGGTAAAAATTGATGATTTAACGCCCAATATTAATTGGTCTTTGCTATGAGTTCCCTTAAAATTGGGCTCCGACTAATATTTTATGCAACCTCATAGCTCGACCAATTAATTTGGGCTTATCGATCCAATTTTATATCAATTGTATTCACGTTTGATATATCAACCAACCTTCAAACCCCGACTAGCCAGAAGTCCAGCTACAAGAAGGCCCCTAGTCCCGGAATAGGTTCAAATGAGTTCTACTACCAAAATTATGGTAAGAGCTGAAAACAATGCATATCAATTACAGTGGTTGTAAAAATAGCGTGGTCCATACTGAAAAGTTAAACTACTTTAGGCGCACCTCCACCCCAATTTCACTTCCCAAACTTCAAAAACAACCGGCTTAGAAATTAAACACTTTTCGAAACACTATTTTTGCAGGTCAACCACGTTTCTTAAACATTTTTAAACGCCTGTTTAAGCGTAAAGATGCTCAATCCGGTTACGCCGCTCGACTCCAGTGTAATGCTCATCCAAGCTATATGCTTCGTTCTAGCCCTGTGAGATTCAGCTTGTAATTCCCTGGACAAGAATTAACCGCTTAGTTGTCCCGACTTACCCACGCGATATTTGGTTAATCTCGTGTATGTTTTCTGATAAGTGAAAGCGCTGATCCCGATCTGCTTCATCCCTTGAATGATGCTAAATGGTTATGGTAAATGGTTGGGCCACAGTGATCATCGACCATTTGTGAAAGCGCTTAGAGGCGGCAATAGCATAAGGCCGCGTATATAAATCTCTGCTTATTATTAATTATTAATAATATCTAAACCCTTATTCTCACCCGTTTAAAATCTCAACATGTTTAGGGATTTGACCATTAGGTGTTTATAATTTGACTCCAAGTGTTAGGTAGTGAAACATGTCAATCTCTACACAATAATTGCACCACAGTTTCTAAACACTGTTTGTGCAGTGCACTTCATGAACACATTAACAATGCATGCTACATTTAGTAGTACAATTTCAACTTTAAGGAGGGGTATGGGGTCTGAAGGTGAACTTTGAAAGTGTTTTTCTTAATTTTCCTTAAAGTGGTAATACATGTTTCACATCATATTGTAGCCCATGTCACAAAGTTTTAAAAATTCAATGCCATGCCATTTTGCTCTGGTGTCCATGGTAACCACGTAGGCCTCTGATGGCTAAACACTAGAACAACGTAACTAAATAACTAACAGCTACTGGGACGAACTTGGGTGACATATGCAGGGGGTAAATACACGCAGTGGAACCATGAAGCCGGATTTTTGATACCGTTGGCATGGCAACGGGCAATCCGAACAATCACATAATTTCTGGCGTCATTTGAATTTGGAACTAATTTTGAAAATCGGGCCTTCATGGTTCACTACCCCTAATATATATGCTCAATATGTGTGCCAATTTCATTGTGCATAGCATGTAGCGTTCTCCAGGTTTTTGCGTTCGTTTTCGTTTTGGGTTGTTTGGGCGTATTTTAAAAAACGAAACTAGTATAGACCTCGAAACATTTTAGACAAAGTTTGAGGGCGCTTTTGATGTGAAATATGGATTTTTTTTTAAATTTCATTTTATATATACTGAATGATCATAATTATTAATGAAAGAATCATCGAAATCGGTGCATCCATTGTCCTGTAATTATTTTTTAAAATAATTTCTTAAATATCGCAGGGTGAGAAAACAATAAAATACATAAAACATTAATTACTTTAAATTATGGACAAACTAATATGAGTATTTATTTACTTCGACTTAGCCAAAATAAATGCGTGAAATGGCATACAAATAATATCTTTTAAAATATCTTAAATATAACCCATTTAAATTTTTCACATGATAAAGTATAGGAGAATATGCGTTTTTGGCAAATTTCGCGTACACTGCTTCACTTTGATCAGCCATATCTCGGGAACCGAATGTCCGATCGCGATCGAATAAAAGCATTTTGTAGATTACAATCTACACAATTAAGCCATTGCATTATCTCATTTTCGTGAATGGAACAATTATTTACGAAATTCAGACCCCATACCCCCCTTAAATCTACATACAGGGAACTCCAGGTCTTAGGAGCTGGCTGGAATATTCGACATACATACACTTTGATAGTTAGATATTTGAAAAAAAAATGGCGATTGTATTAAAGACGCTACCATTGATCCACCCGAAAGAGTCAAAATATTTGAAATTTGCAGGAAATAGCTTAAAAGTGAATAGTAAATCTGTAGAATTCTAATAAATTATTTTTTCCAAATGAAAAATTGATAGAAAACTTAGAAAGCAGCAGTGTTGAAAGATATGAATCCCCATTCAATTATATTACGTATTGTACCAAGTGTCCGTACGGACAGTAATGACTAAAATATATCATAATAATACTGGGCCCAGACTCAGCTATCAGCTGTGAGCTGTCGGATCTCTGAATTGCTCTAGTCCAATATCATCCTTGAAGGAGTCACGATATTGGAGGGGTCCTCTGCCCTTTTTGCCTTTCCACCAGAGGGAGTCTAAAAGATTAAGCGAGAAATGGACTGGATGTTCTCATGCAATGTCTGACGACATCCGATGATGTTGGAAATGTATCCTTCCAACTAATATTTAAAACTCGACGTAGAAGTTGAGTGTAGCATCCATTTAATCGGTCTTCCATTTTCCTACTAATGGCTCAAGTTTCGCAGCCGTACAGCAAAATGTTCTTTTATTTGGGAGTTTCCGTAACCTGACCCATCTGACACACTTTGTCTGACATACTTACGAATTCGGAAACCCTTCACAGAATAAAGCACATGTTTATTCCGTTCAAGCAATAATGGCACATTTTTTTGAAGAGCGCCCCCATGCCCCAATTTCCCAAAATTTTTGAGAATTTTACACGGTTGCATTGGTAATTGGCTAGTAAACTATACCTTGAATGGTTAAGCTCAAAAATGTCTATGTGTTGCAAACGAAGGAATTTTGTAATTAGAATAATTAATATCGGAGATCTCCGATAATAATTCAACGACTGTTAGAAACGGTCTTCCAAAATGAAATATCCGGGAAATGGCGCCATATACGTGTCTACGCTCATCCATTAGTTGTTTTATTGGTTCAGGCAAGTCAAGTTAGAGGTCATTTCTTGAGGTGGCACTATTTCATCATGGACGGACATAAACTTAGCAGTTCCAGCCCTGCCGTTAAAGCAATAACAGCACATTTTTTTGAAGAGCGCCCCCAATTTTCAAAATTTTATATTTTTGCAAAGTTATGTTAGTAATTGTCTAGGAAACTATACCTGCGAACGAGAATGCTCAAAAAATGCGTACTTATCATAAAATAAGCGATTTTGTAATTAGAATTGGGGTTCATATTACTTGCTATGCTAATGCTAAGTTTATGTCTGTGCCCGATTAGATTAGATTGAACGTCACAGGAACGATTTTAAGCGATGCACTAAAAATAGACAATTATCGATTATTGTTTACATTTGATACCTCATCACTGAAATCAATGTACCCGGCATAGAGAGGATCACAATATGCAAAATATGCGTAGAGAAAGACGCCGCCGAAGACAACGGCTAATGTCATGAACTTCATACCACATCCATAAATGAACAAGGCACTAAAAGAAAGAATGAAAAAAAGAAAGAATGAAAAAGAAAGAAAAGAAAAAAGAAAACAAAAACAAAACACACAAGTTGTGCGGCATTAAAGAAACATGAGGACATTTCCAGGAAGAAGTGCCCCTAGTTTTGGTCGAACTCCGGTTCTTGGCATAATTGGAATGCTTATCAATGTATTGGATCACACCTGAAATGAATAAGCCGAATACGCCGTCTTTATGTAATAAGATGATGATTTAGTATTTTCTGTCCACAGATGTTTGAAAAAACGAGAATAAAACAAAAAATATCAACGGCGACACACTTTTGACATTTAATATGGAGTATGTATTCCACTAACTACATCCTGTGTACATTTGATGAAATTTCATTGTGGGCAAATATGATTTTCATAAAAAAATTAGTTTCACACGTCTTTCTATGGGAAATAGGCATAAAGAGGGCGCTATATCAGGCAAATTATGACCTTTGTATGCCTATATGGCAAGATTTTTCAAATTTTTGCAGAGGTAATAGCTCTTGCATATCCCTACTTATATCAGTTGTCAAAATTGTGTTGCCATTGCTTAAAATTGCTCTAAAAATAAAAGAGACAATTTGCACGGGCTCAAACAGCTGTGTGTCGTGCACGACAGAAAATCAAAGCATGGTTTTCTATGGGGATGATTATAGAGCAGGAGCAGAATATCATAGGGGCCTTATTTAAGGAATTCGTTTACCTCCCATTACAGAAAAGGTTTGACACATTTGGTAGTTAGTATGGACCCTCTACATCAATTCTGGGTAGGTAGTACTCTCAAATAGTGGTATCACTTTTTCAGTAGGGGCCAATTTAAATTTACACAGGGGTCAAACTTTTAAAATGCCCCAATCATGTTGAAATATATGCCATATTGTCCGTCTAGGCATCGGGATTCCAAAAATGTATAGTTTGTACCATCTACGACCATTGGTTTTGGAGTTATAGGGTAAAATTACTAAAATGCTAAAAAAGGGTCAATCTCATTTTGTAAAGAATAAATGAATAATACATTTTCAGTCATAACGTTAATTTTCATTACAGTTATTACGTGAGCAGTGGTGAGAGAAGGAAGGAGAAAGAGAAAGGGAGAGACAGAGAAGGAATGGTTTTACATGTATCCAGTTCGCATATCCTTGCATGAAAGAAATCTTTGGACTTGGTGCTGACTTATTGTCATAGACGGTAGCCAACTCAACATTCCACCCAAACAAATATTCCAAAACGTCGCATACTCGGCAGGATCCCAACTGAAACTAAGGAAGAAAAAAGTACAAGAGGCATTGGGCTATTGGTTCACTGGAACGTCCTTCTGATTTTCGTCTTGTATTGTCGCGCACTTGTATATATTTCGTCGGCTGAATGCAAGACCAACGTAAGTAACATTTTTGTCGAAATTGAGTTTTTGGTGAATTTTGAAAGAGGAGGTATTCGCGCATAATTTAAACTGTGTGTGAAGATATGTAAGTGATTAATAATTGTAATTAGGAAAAAGAAAATAGCGTATGTGCCATGTGCAATGCCCTTTTTTCCGCTTAATGTGGCACTTAAGTTGGTCTTGCATTACACATTTTTGCCCCTTTTTAGTGCAAGATCAACGTTAGTGGCACTTACGTTGGTCTAGCATTAATTAAACATATTTGCATTATGTTGGTCTTGCATTAAACATTTTTCACCTTTTCAGTGCAAGACCAACCGATTTCACTTACGTTCTCTTCTTTTGTAAATAAATATTTAATTACGTTTATCAAGGAGAAATTATTTGATTTATATCATACAAATACATTTCCTATATTACCTGCTATAATTGTGGTACAATTATAGTAGATTCAACCCATCGTGTCACCAGAGGAAAAGTTTTGGACAGCGTCGATTAGTTGGGAGAGGAGACAGAAAAAGAAAATATGCGGTCCGATTCACCTGTTTCATGAACGAACCAAGATAATCTGGCTTTTCATGTTGGCATTATTTTAGAAAGAGAGTGCAAAGACTTTTGTGTTCGCTCAAAGTCAGTAACATTCAATTCACATGTTACATTGAATGACCCGAAGCAAATACGATTAGAATGTTTTGAGAGTTAATGCAGCTCTAATGTGCTTATGTTGATTAGAATGCTTTCATTATCAAGCATAAAATTGATTTTCTCTGCTATACATGTGTTATAGATTTAATTAATGTGGATCTGATTTCCCCCCATTGCACATGCCCCTCACAATGTCGCAACCTTCGAAAAAGTACTAAAGGTGACACGACGGGTTGAATCTAATATAGTAAAAAAGGCACTTAACGTGGTCTTGCATTCAGCCGACGATTTGGTTTCCCAAAAATGAAATACGTAACGACTACGCATTTGTTTGACATAAATTTAATTCAAATTAACGAACGGAACTAGTTGGCGATTTCTGGTTAGGATGTACGATTTGAAAATGCAATATACATATAAATGGGTTTCTAACTTGCTATACTAACTCAAAAAGTCGACTCGTTCCCTCGAGTACCAAATCCTCCATACTTTCTTTGCACCGCCAGAGTCATAGAGGTTTGATAAATTTGGATGTCAAATGAACCTATGACGAGGAACATCTGAAAACCATCGCCCAAAGTACAAGGCCTCATTCCACCCTAAGAAAGAAAAGGTGGTTCCACATCCATCGATAAATTTCAGTTGGAGAAGAGTACTCTTTCCATGACTGGCATCAAGCAAGTTTTAAGGTTTAACCTCGTCTTACCAAGGCCTCTTTTGTAACACGGTTTAACATTTCTGTAATGTTGGCGAATTCTAACTATATGACGCGACAAAATACCATTTTAGTTGCAAAGTACTTGAATTCAAGTTACTCATGCCAATGGTAAATTTGGTAGAATCACAAGCTTTATAGGACCATTTTTGGGAAGTAAAAGTGATGGCGTAATTACGTCTAATGTGATTTATTAATTTCTATATGCGTCCTTTTGTTGACACCTTGGTAACAATCAAATCCCGCATGGGTAAGCAGTTCAATACCTATACACTACTGCGGTCAGGAAAGTGTGGAGTCCTGGTTCACAGCCTGCGAAAGATATTATCTACATTAGTACTGCGCGAGAGATTAACGTTATCATACCGTAATAGCAATGCATGCAAATGAAACTAATCTCAAATATCTCCGAAACGAAGGGGTTTCTATGGAGATTTCTTTCTGCATCAGAGGTTTTACTATGTTTTTGTTTTGAATATGTATCGTAATTGGGTAGTCTTAACTATAGAACCTACGAAAAATTGAACTTTTTTGGTCGGGTACTTCGGTGCTGAACACGCAAAAGTGAGGAACACACAATCGCTACGGCAGCATCCGTTTTCTCCCACCAATGCCTTTCGGTATTATTCCAGTCCTAGAATTTTCAAACGCTGGTTGCAATTTACGATTCACTTTTAGACACCTGTATACGTACTTACCTGACCGCCGTAACATAAACCACTACCAAGTCAGTTTGTTTCTCTTCCACTTCACATGTACACGTAATATATCCACATTCCGTATAACTTCATAACCCTATCGCTAAAATCTTTTATAGATCCCTTACCAAACACGTGTACACCAGACATGCAGCGCTGAGAATAAGTATAGAGTCAACGAGCTTCATATCTGTCACTGTACCAACAACAACAAATGACAACAACAATAACAACAACAAAACGTCATCAAAATGCATTTTAAAGTAAACTGATGACATCACACCAACTCAAGCAAGCACGCATGCGTATATTAAAAATCAAGATAGCGATCAAGCAGCGGCAACATTACAATCGCAAATTCCACTTTTTTCCGTCAATATCGACATGAGCTCTTTGCTTATTTTGTGTTTCGTTGACATTCTCTACATTTCTGTAAGATTAATTGCATGTGAAATGTAACTACTTCGTAGTTTCAACCATATGTTTACCTTTGGAATCGAGATTTCAGCAGTTATATATCAAACACGTTGCTACGCATGCGCACTATAGGTTGGTGCGATGTCATATCAAGTCACATTACAACCGTGAAATGACGAGCGGGGTTTGTAAAACGAACTGTCAGTCATTTCAATTCCTTTTGCGGAATTGGTTTGCATGTATTTAAATACAGACAATTGCGGCAATTAGGAATTGGAATTCATAGAAAGCATTTTCACAGCGTACACAGTAATTACCAGCAGTAATGTAAGCTAATGTATGTTTTATACGTGTAATAGCAAGCAAAGATATAACATACATTTCAGATTTTGCACTATATCAGTATATGGATTGCGATTAACGTCCACTTCAAATGAAGAGGTCTACATCTAAAAAGCAATAGTAGCCATATAAAATTATCCTACCTGCAGTCAAAGTCAAACTCATTGCAAAAGTTGCAATACTGGCGTGAATAACCTAAAAAAATAAGAACGTAATGAGAAACACAACATTGCATTTTAAACGTAAATGTTTTGACTATGTTACTTCTCAACATGGAGCTATAGGCTCTTGCATGAAAGGAAACCCTTGGAAACTTATACACTCTAAATTTTGCAACGGATAATATAGCTGTGTGCAAATAGTTGAACCATTTGTGAGCCTAAAGAACTTTGAATAAATCTATTTATGTATACTGCGTATAATATGTTTTACAAAATGACCCTGGGTCAAAACTGAAGGCACATGCGTTTAAGTTCTTATTATACAGATACAAATAAATATTGGGTATGCGTTGCATGTGCTTGTATTTTCGGGACAACTACAGGCTGATTCAAAAAGAAGTTTACTCATTTTTGTTGTGGTTTTGTAAAAAAATGTATAGAGAATTTACTGAAAACTATGTCATTGGAAAGAGCAGTTTTCGAACGTCTTAATTAAGAAATATTTTTTTAATTTGCTCAAGCCAAACTAAAGTTATATTCATTTGAATAAAAACAAAAGTTTTCCCAGCTGCACACATTTGGGTAGCTTGCACCAATTTCTATTTAGGCCTAATCAATGAAGCGTGCACAGGATAGTTTGACTGGTTTGCAACATTTATTGTCTAAATAAAAAGTTTTGATTTTATACTCGTGCTCACGAACCATAGCAAATGAAATTCAAAACTTCAAATGCCTACAACGTGTAAATGATAATTATTCTTGGATTCCCTGTGTCTCTCGCAATGCTTCGGTGTGGTAGACTTCTCATAAAAGAAACATCCCAGAGCATGTTATACGGTTCATGAACAAACATAATTACAAAAATCAGTTCGTAATTAAAATCATATTAAAATTATATTGAGCTGTTTGTTTGATGAAATAAATATCAGTTTAGAAGCTATTGGTTGGTAAGCTTGTTCACATTTTGATAGATTGCCATCTTACTTACAATACGATTAGCTGTATGGAATTGGGAGTTAAAAAGAGACACTGAACTTCACTTGGATTCTTAGTTTCGTGGAACTTTGTTGCCATGAATTAATGTGCGCACTTGTGCACTAAACTATGGAGTCATATTGATACATGTGAGTAAATTATCTCTATCAAAAATATGCAGGTGGGCCTGTTTAGTCGATGTGGGCAGCTATTACAATGGGTGAATTTATTGTTTCAAGTGTGTTTACTCGGGTTTGGGGATGAGCCAAATTTGAAAACTTTTTTAAATATTAAGAAGTCCACAACACTGCTCTTTACAATGACTTATAGTTTTATTGGTGGATTTTGTATAGGGTTTTACCAAAATACATGAGTAAACCTCTTTTTGAATCAGTCTTATGGATTTGTACACTAACACATAGTTGGTTTCTGAAAATACAAAGCAATATTATTTGTATAACAACTGAACATCGTCATGAACAATTTACAAGCGTTTCCCCCAATTCAATTAAAGGGGCGTGTTCCGATCGTCTTTTGGGGACCCCCTCTGTTTACCCGGAAGTATTATCGATTTGATATCATTGAAAGGCCTATATTAGAAATTTCCTCTCATTGTGTCCTGAAATTTGAGCCCTCGATCCATTTCATTCCACAAAGATATAAACAAAAAAACCGCCGTTTTAGTGTTTTACCACTTTATTAGCACAGTAATTGATATGGCTTTTGCAACATTGCATTATTGCTCTACCATCAAAACCGCAAAGTTTGTTTCCCATGCGGTACTTGATGGGGAGTCTGTGCAAGTGCCAGGCTCCTCATATCGTAGAGGAACCCACTAAACTTTAAATCCGAACAACCACCTTTAACACCTATGGCCAATTCTGATAAATATAGTGTCATATCGAGTACAATTTATAACAAGGTTTCTTCAAAGTTCATTTGGGCTACATAAGTATAAAGAGTAAAACAAATGAGGTCACATTTGTAATATAACTATAGATGAATGTGACCTATGACGCACTTGTTGACAGTCAGGACGCCCTCTGTTGTACTGGCAGGGGGCAAATATTACAGTAGTTTCTGTGACCGACCACATAAAATTTGGTTATAAATTCCTTGTTCAGAATCTTTCCTGATCTAAATTGTCCAAAATGCAGCTGTAGCATTAGCTTATTATGCTTGAGAAGAAAGGTTAGTATTATTTAATTCGAAAACAAAATTTACAACAACAGCAAAAAACAGAATTTCCCATGCAAAGTATCGGTGCTTTTGCCTGCCGTTTCTTCTCTTACACCCACAGGTGGCGCCATAAACATAAACCCAATGTCACAATCATCTATAACCCTAAATACTAAACCCACTTTTTACACCCACTTTAAAATTTTGGGCAAAAGCCTCCATTTCAGTGGATTTCATCGCGGCCATCCACCAGCTGTAACAGCCCAAAAAGCTGTCAGGCCACACCACCTCTTAAGTCGAGCGGCCACGGTCAGGTAAATACTAGAATCGGTCCGCTCCGGACGTAGTTTCATTTTTGAAATGCTATGTGGACATTCCACCAAGGTTCGCTTAGTAGGTCTAGGGTGATTTTTAGCTGACCAATTAAGTGGTCCGCTAATGGAGAAATCTCGCTGCCGTTGCCCGGCTACGTGACTTTTCACCCCATAGTTGGTTAATAATCTAGAACGATTTACCCCTGACCACGGAACTTTGGCGGTACGCTCTGGGACTTAGTTCATTTTTTTGAAAAGTCTAAACCTACATGCGTGGCCCGTCTAGGTACTTTTCAAAACAAACATCCACCGAAAGATCTAGGGCGACTTTCCGCTGAAGAGGAAGCAGTCCGCTCTGGACTTAGTTCGATTTTTGAAATGTCTACATACCGTGGCCTGGCGAGGTGACTTTTCACATAAAGATCTAAGGCGATTTTACTGCTGACCAGGAAGCGGGCCGCTCTGGGGTTCGTTTCCCCAAAGTTGATGCGTAAGTTGTGGTCGCAAGTCATGCTCAGCACAAGATAAGATTTCTATTAGTTGCTATTTACGTCTGTTCCCCAAACCCCTGCTTAGATGGCTCTCATCTGGAGAAACGCGCAAGCGTTACGAACATTCTAAGAACATGATACTCCAAACCTACCGATTGAACGATTGTAGAATTTGTGGGTGTACTGTATGCGAGTATGCGTGAGATTGTTTCGCTTGTGTTCTTTTCGCGTAGTGAAATGTATGAAAGTCATGTACTAATAGACAGGCATTAATTACTCTGACGACCGGCCTCATCATATTAAAAGGTTATCAGGGTATTGGTGTACGACGAGCATAGCCCATAAGACGTTTCCGACCGCTCTGTTAATTTTAAAGCCCTTTTTTTCTATTCTATAATTAGTTGAGACCACTCTTTATTGTTATCTTGCTCGAAACGATACGAAGTGGAATATAAGTTGATACTTTAAATATTTTAAAATTGAAGATTATATCGGTTTCTTTTTTTATGCTTTGATAAACATATTATAACATTTGTTTTTTTAATGCACCTTAAAATAATCTCACTCTCGACGGTAAAACAAAAGGGGACGGGCAAAAGTATTGGTTTCTGCAGTCGTTTGTTGGGGGAAATTTATCACATTGGGCCTCTTACTTTTCGTTTCTCTCCTTCTCTCATTTTTATTTCAATGTTTCAATTTGCTCACGATCTACCCAAAAAAGCTTTGTCTTCACTAAGTAGCCAAATTTGCTGTTATATTTGGGTAGGTTCCATTTTGACACACTCTGTATAGATGCAAAGTTCTTTGACATTTATTAGTTTTTTTGTCTCCATGTGGTTAGAAGAAGATGATCTTGAAGAAGAAGAAGAAAAGAGGATCACGAAGAAGAAGAAGATCATATTAAGAAGAAGAAGATCATTAAAAAAACAGGATTTTGATAATAATACTATGCTTCCGAAAATTGATTGTGCACACGTTTAACATAAACGCGTTATATTTTTCCGGATACCGCAACACTACATCCAATTTGAAAACTTGCCCCTCCCAAAATTCCAAACCTGTTACTGCAGATAAAATTCTGATACACTCAATATAATGCACCAAGATTAAAAAAATCTTTACTTTAAACCATACTTTTGCTAATTAGTATAAATTAAAAAAACAATAGTTTTTAACAAGCTTGATGCCAATTTCAAGTTGTGGGTATAAAAGAATAAATAACTTAGTTTTTCGTTATTACGAGTATACAAGAACTTAAAATAGTATTGTATTTAGTCATATTTTTATTATTTTTATTATAATATTTTATTTTCACTTTCCTCCCACTTGCCCCGGGGTGTTTCCATATATAAACTGTTCTAAGAATCTACTCTATTATTTCAGTACCCATTTAAGAGGTGTTCCAAATCACATATTAGCTTGTATAGTAGGCCGCTATATCAAATGTGGTGTAGCCTTTATCTTCAAAACCCAAAACATCCTCCGTTGGTTTGTATAATCTTGAATTGTATTTTGGGATCCATTTTTCTTCCTCCTCGATGAAATGAAATCGTTTGCGTACTGCTTGCTGAATACTTACGGTGTGTGTTAAGTCTACCCCGAGGAGACGTTTTTGTGCGTAACTTTGTGGTCGGACTTAGTTCACAATTGAGTTGTCAGGTAGCTCCGTACGAAGTTTGGGGAACGCAGTATGAACTTAGATGAGTTACCATACTTAGTAAAAGGTAAGGCTAACCAGTGTCGTAGTACGTTTGGGGAACGGACCCCAGGACTTAGTTTTTTTCTGAACCTGGACTTAGTTCACTTTTGAAACGTCAAACAGCGTTGGCCCGGCTCTGTGACTTTTCATCCAATATCTAGGGCGACTTCGCGCCGAACAAGGAGGCGTTTCCGCTTCGGTACTTTTTTTCTGACTCTGGACTTAGTTTTTTTTTCTGAACTCTGGACTTAGTTCATTTTTGAAATGTCTGGAGCCTAACCCTCCTATACCTGTAAACGTTCTGGTCGCGGCCATTTTTCTATCCTTAGAGCAACTTCATAGCGATGGTCCAGTACTTAACCTCAACTGACTTGTGCGAGTTTGCAGTCTGAAACTGGGCATGATACTCCTCCTCTAAACATTAGATTGAACCCTTCACACTTATCTTACATAGGTTTCCCGGGAATCGAACAGTGGGCCACCTTTTCTTGCGGACCCTACGGGTAGTCTCCGGCCCACTAAATAGGTGATTTTTCCGTTGTGGCCTGGCTAATGTTGCTACCGTGGCCCGGCCACTTGAAAAGGTGACTTAGTTATTTCTAGTTTACTAGCAGATTACCGGAGCTTTTGAGTCAAAACTGACGCTGTTTAAATGCCGTGGCCCGGCCACTTTTTACGTGGCAGGGCCACGGCAAGTTGAATTTTCCAAAAATGAACTAATCCAGAGCGAACGCTTCTGTTCAGCGGAAGTGCCGTGGTTCCTTCTTTTTGAAAATGTTCGCTGGCCGTGGATCCCGGCAGGTTTTGCAATCGTGTGGTATCGTCACCACTTCTGGTCCCCGGGAACACCCTGAGCGTACGAAAAAAAAAGTTGGCCACCTGCCGGTTTCCGTTTCCCGCCCACCCCAACTTAAAATAGGGTTGAAGGGAAAAAACATCAGGTATGAAAGTTGCCGGTCCTGCCGGTTTCTGATCGCAGACCCCCAACCGGTCGGATTGGTTCAGGTGTTACGCGGTAGAAATGAAGGCGCCAATTGGGCGCCCCACTGCCGGGGACCAGACGTTACTAAGGGCGTAAATGTCCAGGTTTTTTGCACGGACTGGCCCCGGTGCGTGGTTTTTGTCTGAGCGGCTTGAGAGTTTTTTGGCGCCAACATTTTTGTAGCCGGTAAACGACTGTGCGTTTTACCACTAGTAGTGGATTTTACCGAGAACGGCTATCCGCTGGAGAGAGATAAAAATGTACGGGTCCGTATGGCGAAATCTGGATTGTTTGATCTCGGGACGCTTCGGTAGCGGTTATCAATGAGGTTACAAAAAAGTAGCATGCGCAGAGGCCGCAAAAAGCCGGCCTGCATCGGCTGGGGCGTGGTTCGGGACCAGAACGTATTCTCTACATGGTCGGGCCACTGCATTGGGACTTTGAAAAAATTGACAAGAAAGTCCGGAGCGGACCAGTTACCAGCATGTAGCCGCGATTTCCTGCTAAGAGCCAGGAAGCCGACCGCTCTGGACTTAGTTTTTTTTCACCCTTTTTTAACTATTGCTGTTGATCTAGAGCCAATTTTTCCCCCGCTAAACTAACGATGCATTGGTGTCCGCTCCTGGACTTAGTCATTTTTCAAAAGTCCGGAGCGGACCAGTTACAAACGCATGTAGAGGCGATTTCCGGCTAAAAGATCACGGAAGCCGACCGCTCCCTGGACTTAGTTTTTTTTCACCAACCCTTAACTATGGCTGTGTATCTAGAGCCAATTTCCCGCTAAATACCGATGCAGTGGTCCCGCTCCTGGCTTAGTCATTTTTCAAAAGTCCGGAGCGGAACACCACCCCAAAAAAAAACAAGCCAGTTACGCGCATGTATCCAGCGATTTACGTGACGGGTACTTTGATTCCAAGGTAATAAAATTACAAAATGCAATCAGTTTCAGGGTACGTATCAGATGACTCAGTGGATAGGACGATGGACCGAAGACCATACGCTACAACCAAACCCGCTAGGATTCAGGATTTCCCAGGTTCGAGTCCCACTCACGGTACGTAAATGTTTGTTCTTTTTCTTTTTCGCCTACATTTTCTCACGTGATTACTTCACGTGATACCGTCCCGTGATACGCGGCACGTGATGATTCGTGGCGGGAAATTGCTAGGGTATAAAAGGAGCGAACGCCATCGAATCTGTTATCAGTCTAGCAATGGACAAGCTCAAATGAAAATTATCTGAGATGTGTTCGGGAGGAGGGTTAGATGAAACTACCACAATCTGAAGACGAGATGGCGGAGAGAGTTTATGATAGGATGCGGGAGAGAATGCGGGAGAGAGAGGGGGAAAACAAGCTCCGATATGATCTGGACGGGAGGCGAGAGAATTTTGGATTTAGAGTTCTGAGGAAAGAGAAGAAGTGAGAAGAACAATGCGAAGCAGAAGAAACCAATGCCATCCACAGCCTTGTTTGCTGCGGCGGAAGCGGTATAGGGCAGACCCGCGCATCAACTTTAGTGGAGCCGGCGCTCTTTCCCCCACTTGCTTTGCCTAAGCCAAAGACGGCCCAAGGTAGACGGGGAAAGGGACCGTTCGCAATCCAGTCCATCGGGCAAGGCTATCTGCCCACAATGGAGCAACCTAGCGTTGTCATCCCCCAGGAAGCCCGTGCCCTGATGGCATGGCATGGCAATGCTACACAACTTCGACTTCACCGGTAGCATCCAGTCCATCGGGCAAGGCTATATCTGCCCAGAAGGATCAACCTTGCGTTGTCATCCCAAGGACAGTTTGCCTGATGGCATGCCATTGCAATGCTACACAAGATGTGTTGCGGCGCCGATCTGCCTAACCCTTGGGCCGGCAATCACTTCAGTGCTGCTACCCAACCACCAAGTCAAGCTACCTCTATCGTTTGAACCTGCCAATAAATCACAACCTTGTAGGCCTTTCATCCGACAGGTATTTGGATCCTGTACCCTAAGCGCAAGGAACTGAATGGGCCAGGCCCTATCCTATCCAGGATGATATAGTGTCCCGCTGCGCGTGGGTGCGGTTGGTTTACACCCAACCCAGTTTTTCCAAATACAAACTACTGCTACCATACAAGACTTGCAGCTGGAGCTAACTGCTACCACAGCATGACGCCGAAATACTACCAGCAACAGCAAATTAATCTGAATCAGAAAACGTTCTGGTGATAAACAGATGTTGACCTTAATTCAAACGAAAAGAACACATTTTCCTTTCCCACAAATTTCGCAATACAATTACATTGTCATAAACAAATTAACAACAACAAATTCCCCTCTAAGTTAGCAAAAGGGTTTAATTAAACCTAAACAACCTATAGGCCCAACATACGGTAAAAGAACGGCACGCGCCTTAACAGGCGTGCGCCCCCTTAGTGTTACCAGCCATTGAAGGGTCATTTGCCGGTTAGGTCAGGGTTGGCGACCAGCTTAACGGTCAGCTTTGGACCGGTTCAGCAGTAAGGCCCAACTACGGTAAAACGACGCGCCTAACATGCGTTCGCCGCCTCTTATGTTACCGCCATTGAATGGTCCGTTTGCCCGGGTTAATGTCAGGGGTTGTGACCGCGTAAAGGTCATGGGCGCGAACAATAGAAAAGTTTACATGCCTTTGTCCGCTATGTAAGAAAGTTCCGCTGCTGGCCCTTCTTGTCTCCAAGTTATAACATTATAAATGCAATCATTTTTTCCAGGTAAGTATCAGATAGTGCATTGGATAAGTCGGCCCGGGACCCAAGACCGCTAGGATTCATGTTCGAGTCCCCCGCAATGTAAGTCAATTTTGTCTTTTTCCTTTTTCCCATACCTTTTCTCACGTGATAACGTCAGGTATACCCACATGACTCGTGGCACGTGATGCTACGTGGCGGGAAACTTGCTAGGCACTTATGATTCGTGGCGGGAAACTGCTAGTGTATAAAAGGAGGCGATCGCCAGCGATCTGTACCAGTCTAGCAATGACAACATGGTATCAACTTCGGAAAGTTCGGAGTCCTTCCTCCACCGAGGACAGCTTGCCTCGGTGGTTGGAAAAGAAGAGAGAGAAAAAGCCTAAGAGTAGGCCTAGAAGCGCCGGCGGGTGGATATCGGGGAGAGTAACGGCAGCAAAGACAGCCGACCGCCCACTGAAATACTGTCCCGACCTGAGGCGGGTTGGGCAGCAAAGCGCGCAGCATACTCCGGCGCATCAACTTTCATCATCGGAGCCGGCGCCGCTTTCCCCCGACCTGCCTGTGCCAAAACCCCAAGCCCAAAGAAGGCTAAAAGAGCCGGGGGAAAGGGCCCGTTGCATCAAGCTCATCGGGCAAGGCTATTCTGTCTGGCCCAAGATCGGAGCCACTCCGCGTTGTCATCCCCCGGATAGTCGCGCCCGATGACATGGGGGTGCAACCCGTTCATGAAGCTGCGCTTGACGCGGACCAACGCTGGTACCGACTTTAGGCAGTGACATTGATGAGCCTTAGGATCAGAAGGATTTTTTTATAATCTGATGATGCCCGCGCAAGCAGCCCACCGCGACAGAAGGTTGCCGAGTACATAGACGAAGCAGAAAATGACCCGAACCGAGGACCGGTTTACCTGCTTGACCCTTCTAGACGATCTCAGGATGGACGCCACATTTGACCCCTGTGCGACGACACTTGTTCCGCGGGACACTGCCGAGTGGACCGCTACCTGACTAACCATCGAATGCCGACCATGCCTACCAGCCAGGGCTTTAGAATGTACGCATTATGCGACTGGGACACTGGATACCTGTGCAACTTTATTGCCTATGCACCTTCAAACATCACGGCGAATCGTGGATACCGCGCTCGAGTGACATCGAGTCACCACAACAAGTTCCAACCATCCAATTTACTGCGACAAGTTTTACTTGTGACCGGTTAGAGGTCAGCGGTTGGGAGTTTGGGACCAAGACATATTGTAGGCCGAACAATACGGTAAAACCATGGTAAAAAGTGCGGTAATCTTAGCCATTCATTCCCCCAAGAAACTGAACCCGGTAGCTTTATATAATTGTTGGCTCCCTAACGGTTTCCGCCAAACCCCCCTAAATTTTTTTTAGGATTGGGTGTTTTTGGTTTCATATCATAAATGTTTTAAAGAGTGGTGGTATCATCATGTCTAGTTTCTGACAGCAAAACTCGCAACATTAAGTTGAGGTTAAGTACTGGGCTATCGCATGAAGTTGCTCTAAGGATTGAGTATGGGTCGCGACCAGATCGTATACTATAGGAGGGTATGAATTCTCAGACATTTCAAAATTAACTAGTCCATAGTTCAGAAAAAAATAAGTCCAGAGTATCAAAAAAAAACTACGTCCAGAGCGTACTCGCTTCCTTGTTTCACGGACAGTCGCCCTAGATCTTTTGGTGAAAAGTCACTAGCGGCCACGGTATGTAGACTTTGCAAAAATAAACTTAAGTACAGAGCGGACCGCATCCTTCCTTGGTCAGTGGTAAATCGTTCTAGATTATTAACAAACTCTTGGGTGAAAAGTCCCGTAGCCGGGCCACGGCCGCGAGATTTTTCCATTAGCGGACCCCTTCATTGGTTCAGCTGAAAATCCCCCTAGATCTACTAATCTAAAGTTTGGTGAAAATGTCTACGTAACGTAGCCATTTCAAAAATGAACTAAGTCCAGAGCGTACTGCTTTCCTTCTTCACAAGCGGAAAGGCGCCCTAATCTTTCGGGAAAAGTCACTAGCAGCCCGGCCACGCAATGTAGACTTTTCAAAATTAAATCTAAGTCCAGAGCGGACCGCTTCTTGGTCTTCACCTGGAAGTGGCCGTGACTTAAGAGGAGCGATCTCGCTGAATGCTAGTTCAAAAAACGACTAAGTACCAAAATTGACGAAGTCAGGGTAGGGTGCGCCCTACTCATATCTTCAATCGTCAGTTTCCATCAACGTGGAAATTTCCTAGTTACGGAGTTAGGTACGTAATTTGATATAAGTATCAATTGAATATTTAGTGTGCAAGGATTCCAAACGTTGGTAGATAAATATCAAAACGTTTTAAGTAACACAGAAGCGTTGATTTTTGGAAACAACCCTCATATTTTTTTTTGTAAATGTTTTTTATTTGTTTTGCTCATCATTTGAATAAACGTCGTGCAAGAATCCCGATATCCAATATTCTCCTTTCCATGGAGCCAAAGGACTTCCTTTCTGAATGCTTTTTTGATCATGACATTTCAAAGTTTTCTTGAAAGCATACCGCTATTTGTGTGTTACTTTGTAAATGTTTGAACTGTTTTGACCTGCAACCCCTACATGTTTTAATTTACGATTTTATTACCCGCTAAAATGAACTTTTGCTAAAGTTTGTTCAACGGAGTGAGTAATAAATATGCTTCTTCAAGTTTCTTCTTGAAAGCATACCGCGTTATGGTGGTGTGTTACTTTTGTAAATGTTTCAAGAATTAAAATAAAGCAAAAAATAAAAATGTTTTAAATTTAATACGATTTTGATTACCCTAAATGAACATATTTTCTATTTTGTTACAAACTGAGTGAGTATCAAATATGCTTTTCCTTACCCGTAAAATCGCGTATACCAGCAACCGGCCTAAATCGAAATCCGGACAAGAGAGTAAAAAATTATTAGCCCCTCTAGCTAATCCGGTCGGGTTTTGGGCACGCTCTTCGTGCTAACTTGTTACCACTGTAGTATATCCCACGATCCCATTTCCTTAATGATTACATAAAATCTTTCTTAATCCCATGGGAGAATGATCGATCACTATCCTGGTTATAGTAAAAATCAACGTTGAAGTCCACAAGCAGTAACTTATGCACGGTGTATTAGAACTACGTAACTTACACCAAGCATTAGTAATGAATTATTTCCAAACACAAATTGTGGATGACTGTCTCTTTTCTGTCTGTCCTTATTTCCAGATGCTTTTTTTGAAGAGCTATGTTTTTGTTAGAACTTCGTTTTTATGTATTTTTTAGCTCTCTTTTTTAATATGGAAAAATAGGGATTGAATTTTATTTCTTGATGAAAAATTAATATATTCCTCAATACTTCTTAATTTCTAATCTTTCTTAATTTTTAATGAAACAATAACACAGTTCAAAATATTACGAAAAAAACATGATTTTTAATCTGTGCTCCTATAATGAATGCCTTGTGATTATACAGGGCTGTACGCAGGATTTTAATATTTATTTTTTTTTTTTGGGGGGGGGGGGAGGGAGGTGCGGACTGTCAAAAGTGGACCTTTTTTTTCCGCAAGTGGACCCTACCCCCCTAAAATTGTCCTTTTTTGGACTTTTTGAACATTTTTTTTTTTTTTTGTTTATTTCACAAAATTGGACTTTGTGGTGTCAACATTTCGCTAAAATTTTGGACTTTTTAATCAAACTTCTTCAGCAAAACGTGGACTTTTTGCCCTTTTCTCGAATTATTATTATATTTATGTATTTGATCGTATTTTTTATGTTGAGATGAAATAAATTGATTGGATTTGGTTCACTGATTTCGGGCAAGAATTTCATACGTGCTTAGTGATGGCTTGACAGCTCTCCGCCTGAGAGTGTGATTATCGATACCTCAAGCCGGTAAATTGGATCATGGTGAGTTGTGTAATAATAAGACAAGGCGGCAACGTGATAGGGTCTTTGAAACTTATTCCATGCTCTAACGTGGGTGGGGGGGGAGTATTCGCTGTAGATGTTACTATGGAATTCGTTGCCCCAGTATCGTCCACCAATTCCAAGAACTTTAAAAAAATCATTGCCTTAACCTGTTCCTTTGCCTGTGGTAAATGTTAACCGATGGCTGGGGAAACAAATCCTATAACGTGGCACTCTTTACGGAAAATTAAGGCCTTGGCTTAAACGCTGTTACAAAGCTATGCCATTTGATTGCTCGTGGTTCAGGGCAGGGATTTGGCAGGAATGAGTTTGCTAATAGTACCAACGAGCGATTGCGTCATATTACACCAGCGAATTAGTTGCTCATCTGCAGATATAACTAAGAGGGGCGCTAGTGCAAATATTTCCTCTCTTGTCCGGTTTTTCCGAAATTGGTCCTATTATAGCACCGGCTTGTATACGCGAGTTTCGGTATGTATATTTCGGGTTTTTTGGGGTGATTATAATTAATCACAGTTTTCCGTAACGGATTTTCTTTAAAATTATCTTATTTACAAAAAACAAATTAAACGAATAATGCATCCTATTTATTATGCATTCCATTTTATGGTTGTGGTACAACAGTGATTAAAACTGTAAACTTTTAGGGGCCGTATTCTAAAACGATGTTTAAAATAGACGGTGGTTATGCCCTTAAACTGTGGTTAGCTAAACCACAGTTAAAAAACCGCCGGTTAATATATGTTAAACGATCGTTTAGCTAACCACGTATTTTTAAACGCCGTAAATATCACCCACCGAAACTGTGACTTATCTTCGCCTATAAGGGACGCACCATTAGATTCCCCCCAGGGGGGGGGGGGGGGTAGGAAGTTTTGAGAAAAAATTCACCCTTAGAAGGTGAAATTTTTTTTAAAAAAAATTTCACCCTTAGATGTGAAAGAAAAAAAATTCATCACCTGTATGACAGGACTGTGAAAGAAAAACAAATCTCACTGCAGTACAGAACCAGGAGCCAAACACACAAAAAAAAATTCACCATTTATCATTGTAAAAATAAAAAATTGGGGGGGGGATAAATTGCACAAAAAAAAAATCACCTCTTTTATCATTGGTCTTTTCGGGTATATGCTAAGTTTATCCTGTAGAACTTCCTTTTTGCCTCAAAATTCCTGCTACTTGTTAGATAATTTAAAAACCAAAAGTTTTCAAAATCCTTAGCTCAAGTCCACGGACCCATGTTTTTATCAAATTTTTGCGCCCCCCATCTTGTACATATTCAACCGCGCGTGAAGCTGAGCTGCAGTGGCACATACCTATCTCAACCCTTCGTGATGGAAGTATAACCCAGCAGTAATCATGAGCATTGCTAAACCACCTGCTATCATCATAGATACGAGCTTGATGAACTACCTGCTATCAGCATTAGATCCGGTTATTGATGATCTACCTGCTATCAGCAGTCGATATGTGGTAGTGATGACTACCTCTGCTGTCCAATAGTAGATTGAGTATTGATGACTACACTGCTGTCAGCAGTATATGGGGATTGGTGAACTCCCTTTATTCACAGTGATTGGCATTGATGAACTACTGCTATCAGCAGGAGGTATATGAACATTATGACATACCTTTTACTCATTTGTAAGAATGAGCATTAATTAAACTACCTGATTTCAGCAGTAGATATGATCATTGATGAACTACCTGCTTTTAGCAAGTAGATATGAACTCTATTAATATTAGCCGTACTGAAGTGATGGTCACATGAATGTGTAAGCCGGAGAATGAAATAGGGGTTTTTGGGGTCTCCCTTGAGTGGATCTAGAGGAAAGAGCAAAAAAGGTGCCTGAAAAAAAAAGGAGGTGAGGGTTGGATACATATCAACATGAAAAAAAAATAATTGTTTGGATGTACAGTTTGGCAAACTTGAAAGAAGGTTTTCGACTGGGAGTTGATATCCATCCATCATCTGGAGTCCCCCCCCCCCCGCGGCCCTGGGAGCCCAACACACACTTGTATTTCATTTTTGTAGGCGATTTTAGGGCACTAGACCTTCCCGGATTTGTAATTCCACACAGCCTCTGCCCTCTTCTGAACACAGAGCATACCGAAGGGGTGATATCACTATTCTGGCCTTCCCTGGGGCCAAAAGGATTTATATCGGGTTTCCAAACCTCATCATCGTCCCTTAGATTTATAAATCGCCATTGAAAATGAAAAACTTAGGAATTTCAGATGCCTCTGCTTCCAATTTAAATTAGCTATCATCCTTCAGTTATAAGGAAATTGGTGGATCAAAACAAGGGTCATATCAAAGAGTGAAAAAACTCTGCCAATTCAGGACCATCTCTGTTTGTTTTTCTAGTTGTATTTCAAAAAAAAAACGATAAAAAGCCCCATTTAGTTCGCCATCTACAAGTACTCCACAGAACCACTCACTTTTATAAAAATGCACATGTTTTGACTGCAACAACACCTTGATTTTCCATGCAGGAAAATTGCATATTGCCACCACATCTTCTACTGTTTTTACGTTTTTACATAAATATAAACATCCAAATTGTTTTCAATTTATGAAATGGTTTCATTAAGGGTTCTATTTTATTATGTCCTGAATATTTTTTCATGCCATTTTGTGTCCATTAAAGATCTTTTCCTCAGCCAAGTTTTTCAGATAATCATAGAACAAAATTACAGTTAGTTATCATTAAAAATGTGAGATCTGAAATCTTACTCCGAAAAGCGTCTTTATTGGAATTGGTATGAAAGTGATAAGCCTAATAAAGTTGGGTTTCATTTTTAAACACTGAATGAAACACAACACTGAAAATAATAGCTGATGTCCTGTTTTGATTAATTTTCAATGTGTTGATGAACAATGCTGTGATTCTTGCTTTGAAAATTATTGGTCCTGTGGTTTAAGGAAAATGTTTCTTTTTCTTTCAATAATCAGCACTGTATTTCCCAGCATACAATTTTTGAACAATTTTTGGGGGTTGGTTTATTTTACAGTGAATGGTGGGGATTAACACGAAAAATATATGTACCATTTTATACACAAGATCATGGTATTGACAATTAACTAGTGGTATAGACAATAATGTTTTGATGAGGGGGTACATTTATTTATGTGTCCACCAGCTACAAAATTGTCAGTTGTCCCAGCATGGTAGGGATGTTCCTCCAATCACCGCTTCAAAATGAGCCCGTCCTAAATCAGTCCGTTCAAAGTGAACCTCTTGTGGCTGGCCCATACACCCATAGTACAAATTTTTCAACATAAAATGGATTTTTATAAAAATCCCCCCCCCAGCTTGTCAAAAAAAAAAATCACCTTTGGCGATGAAAAGAAAACAAAACTGTAAATGATTAAAAAAAATTCACCCCCAAGCTTGTAAAGAAAAAACAATTCACCCCCCAAGCTTGTAAGAAAAAAAAATACCCCCCAAGCTTGTGCAAAAAAACACCCCATTCTTATCAGCCGAGAAAAAATCATCACCAAACTAAACTTCCTAGCCCCCCCCCCCCCCCCCCTGCCGTTCGTCCCTAATGTTTACGTGCGCGTGAACAATATTTAATGTGAGGATAAGCTCTTCCGTATTTTAAATGCAATGCAGGAAGTCCACGGGCAAATTCAAGAATGTTGCGTTATGTAAGCTTACTAATTGTGTTCAGCCAAGAAAAACCCCGGGGCCTATTTACAACTGTTGTATGTCGCTGTGCTGCACTTATAATTCAATGCCACCATAATAAGATCACAACGAGCTAAAAATAGATAACAGACAAATGGACGATAAGAAATCAACTGAGGACTAGAAAAGAAGCAGAAATAAAGGAGATGGCTCGTCTAACCCCCGGGTCTAACCACGAGTATCACATAGGCCTATAGCTGAAAATATCATGCATTTGATGAAGCGCGAACTACCCCCGGACCAAGTCTAAGTTTAACAACGTTTTAGACATGTTTAACGATGTTCAGCTAAAATTTAAACAGCGTTTAAAGTTAACCGTGCTTTGAGAATTGCGTTTATTTTAGCGGGCGTTTAAATTGCGATTTAACCAGTGATTAGCGTTAAACATCGTTTGAGAATACGGGCCTTAGTTTTTACCTAATTGAAATAACGGTCCAGGTCCAATGCGGTGATGGAATACTACAGCCTGTGCCCTTTAAATAATATTAAACCTTCACAGATTCAAGATAATTATGTGAGGTTTTTATCTATAGCATTAATTTTTAGGACAAACCTTTTATTCCACCTAATCCTATTTTACACCAGATCCGCAGCGACAATTAAAGGGACATTTCGTGATCCACTGCCTCGTCCCCATGAATTACCTAAAAGAGTTGAGATTTTTACATCATCTGAACTGTTGCCCTGAGTACTAGTATAGTATGTGTGCCTAATCTTACGTGCAAATTCGAGAAGAAATTCTTAATTTTGTATTTTCTTTCCGTAAACGGACAGAAATTACCACACAGTGGCTTATGGGGCAGCGTGATATAAACATTTGCTCATGACATCACATCGCACTGTCAGAATCAACTGAAAAATTTAAAGTAACCTTTTTGTCGGTGATATCTGAGGTGCTAGAATCATAAAATTCACCTTTAAAGAGGACAAACTTACCGTGTATACAAAGTAGATAACTATAACACTCATTTGCACAGTTCTGTTGAAACGCATGCCTAAATACTAAAAAAATAAGGGCGTACGATTAATTATAGAAGGCTTTATATGGTTTAAAAATATAAAAGCAATTATCAAGATTTTTGACAGTTTGAGGATGCATTGAAGTTGCCAGTAGGAAATCGTCAATTTAGAAACAATGTAAAATCTAAATTAATCATGATATTTTGCTATTATTTTTTCATCGCTTACATTAAATGATAATTGTTCCTTTATCAACTGTACATATTATGGGGAATTTGTCCTGTAATAGCAAGTATAGCAAATATATAAGGGGACGTCTGCAGAAAAAGTGTTCAAATGGAGATTGAAAAAAAAAACATTTTAAAAATCTTTTTTTTATTTTAATTGGCGAAAACTCAAGTTTTTTGATATACATATGCCAGTGAAGGCGATTCTAGAAAACTTGCAAGCACCAATTTTCTTCAGAAAAAGATACACAAGTTTGTGTCCAAGTCCAAAGGGCGTTATAAAAATGTAAACACAAGCAAAATGAATTAGACATTGACAGTCAAAGCATTATATGTGATGGAAGTGTCCCGTTCTAATAATTCACATGTCATAAAAAACACAGAGTCAAACAAATGAATTCAACATACCGGAAGGATATTTCTTTTTTAAAAACATGTAGCTAAGTTTATTTCCATTTATATCAATCAGTACATTTTGCTCTCGCTAAAGCAATGTTTCTCTCGCCTTCCATTTGCGCGATATTGTCGTGTACGTATATCATCACCCTGACATTATAGCACAGAAAAAATAGCACAGAAAAAATATGAGGTTATAAAAGTGTTCGAATTAAAATCTCAATAAACATTCACTTACTTCAAAGACACTCGTCAACCTGAGTTTATAAAATATAGGAAGAAAGCACCGTGCACCGATCCAGAGAGCGACTGTTTTGGGGTATCATTCCCCATATTTGTACAGTTCCACCACGGTAGTACACATCCGCCGTTATACCCTGAAATAAGTGCCCAAAATACCTAGAGATATAATTTCTTTAATTTTCTGTTGTGAGGTCCTTATAATATTACTTCTTTGCACAATCCATTATGTGGCATAATTGCATTTTACCCTTCGCACCTACTATGTATCATGTGCTTTATTCCGTTAATGGAATAACGCACATGATATTTATTGTTATTCTTCAATGGATAAAGCGAGAGAATTCTACATGTATAAAGGAGTAGCGTCAAAACTCAGCCACCAGTTGCTTGCCAATGTAAAAGGAGATATGGTCCACCCGGACCATTGTACGGGCTCCATACACGACATTAAAGAGACACTGGCACATTTGAAAAATAGTGCGCCCTCTAAAATTTTCAAAATTGATATTTTTGCATGGTTATAAAGCTTTTATATACATTAGCCCTCACCTGAAATTATTAAGCCCAAATCAGCGCGCTTATGGGTAAGAGAACGATTTTATAATTAATGTCGCCAGCACACAGACGACGCGGATATGGCGTGCAACACAAGAAAACACATGCCAGAGTTGATTCTCACGGCATGCACCTTGTTTGACCGGTCTGTGACTTGTGGTTTTAATATCAATGAGTACGAGTCTAGATATTCATCTAATAGACACACTTGTTGATTAAAATTAAGCCAAACTTAAACGTTAGCCTACAGATTACCTGCATGTCTTTAACCTCTTATTAATGTCCTTGTCTGCTTTTAGGTAGGCTTATGTTATTTTTATGTGTTCTTGAAATGGCCTAGACTATCATTTGCGAGCAAATTGAAGAAATTTATTTTCTGAAAATGTACCAGTGCTGCTTTAACGGAATAATGCGTGAAACTAATGTTGCGTGAAGAGTCAACTGAGTCGAGTTCCCTATTCTTCATCGTTATAGGTGGACTATGACGCCGGCGGACCATATCTCCTGCCACACGATCGCACCCGTTCCTTCCAGTTGTAACCGATTACTATTTCTTAAACAATGGAACACTATTCACCCGCCTGATCGCGCCCCCACGAATGCTCTTGAATTCCCCCATGAATATCTACAGCAACATGTGCCCCTTACCAACTGGTCCTTACCCCAGATCTGGATGAGAGCTCCTATCATTGCACTCCCCAAACCAAACAAGCCTGTTGACAACAAAACTATCGCCCAATATCACTACGCGTTTTCCTTCAAACTCCTTGAGAGATGATCCTGGCCCTGCTTGAGAGAGTCGTCGACCCCATCTGCCTGACGAATAAGCAGGATTTCGCCGTGGCCGAGCACTGTCCCACAGATTGTAAAACTCACAATTCACAAAATGAGATTGAGGAGGCTTTGAAAGTGCGTGGTAAGGGGCATTCGTTCATCTTTGTGTTCTGTTGGCCTTCTTACTTGGGGTTCAGGTTTTCATGGAGTTTTTTTTTTTGTTGTTGTGTTTTTGTTTGCATCTCCCCTTGACCTGTATCCGGTTCCTTTTGTGTTTCTTTTTTTACCACCTACCCCTCTACTATCGGATAATTTTTGGTTCGATGGGTGTGAGGGCTCGGTTTCGGCGTGGGTTTTCTGTCTGGGGCGGGGCTTATTCTCCTGTAGTTGTTCACCTGGGGGGGTGGTGTGTTTGTTCCACAAGTTGATGGTTTCTGTGTGGTCATCAGGAGCTGTTCTGGCTCCCATGCTATTCTTAGACATGCCCTACGTTATGGGACTCCCTAGCAGCCAAACGATGTGTTAAAGGCTCTGCAATGAGCTTGAACAAGGAATGAAAAACGGTTTCGCAGGTACCTTTGATATCGCGAAATCAACGGATCAGGTGGTCAATCTGATGTGAGAAAGGTTCCTGACAAAAAAGACGCCCTTAGCTCACTAGTTTTTTGTAAGCCTGACGTGTGGCATGACTTGACATCAGCAGCAATCGAGAATTGAGGCCAGCTGATAAGGTAAGAAATTGCTTGTATGGATCGTAATTTTTCAACGTTTTTTTTTTTCGTCTTTTTTCCAAAAATAAACCTATACTTAAACTAGTCAGCAACTAGACACTTAGTTAGGAATACTTTGGTGCGTAAATCGTTCGATAGGACATGTATTTTGCGCAATCTCCGTGTACCGGCAATTTACAAAAAAAGTTACAAAAAATCTCCGAATCACGCATCTGACACTGTGTGTACGTGGAGGTTCCCACGCTTATCCGATAGGATGGGGTTGATAACTTCCTAGCGCAGTGAAGATTTTGCCAAGGTTTGCCAAGGTTTGGCAAGATTCAACAATGGCCGTCGCTGTGTGCCAAGACGACACGTAATGTGTGAATCCAACAACAACTTATGTGGGAGTGAAGATGATCGTTAGCTTACTTATCGGCAGCACCCCGAGTCCAGCATGCGCAAAGGTACCTTCGAGGATTAACCTCCTGAGCCTCCCTTCAGGGTTCTCATGGTGTGCCAGCCCAGCAAACTCTATCTACGCACCACTGGCCCTATCTATGGTCTACAGCGCTGCTTAATATGCCGCCCCAGCATGTGCAATAGCTCTCACACAAATAGGCTGGACACAGTCCACAACGAACCATGTGAGAATATTAGTGGCTTCCTTCGTACCAATCCATCTGTTTCTAACCATGGCTTTCCGTGCATTGCACCTGCGGGGTGGCTTTGGAGAGAACAACACACGCATAAACTGGGTTTGAACAATCTCTGTTGGACAACGATCACCTGCCGCATAACACTGCCATTAAAGAATCACACCAGCTCGGCAGACAGAGAATGCGCTCTCATCGACCTTTCTGTCGACACGCTGCTAAATTATTCAGCTCCGCAGACATGGAACAGTCTGCTTGGCTAATTACTCCAATACCAGACCAACTCACCATACAACTTATGATAGAACCAGGGCCGTCCCCCCGGGGGGGGGGGGAAAAAAAAAAAAAAAAAAAAAAAAAAAAAAAAAAAAAAAAAAAAAAAAAAAAAAAAAAAAAAAAAAAAAAAAAAAAAAAAAAAAAAAAAAAAGCAGCGAGGCGAAAAAATTGGTTTGTCGGTAGAATACACGTGTCGGTGCATTCACAAATCTGTGCCCCCTCGCGAAATTCCGCACTCCCCAAATAAATTCCTGGCTACGGGCCTGGACAGAACTCCCACTTGGTAGCAATCTTCCACGCAAGAAATGGGTCACCTTGAACCGGATTCGCGCAGGAGTCGGTCGTTTCAACAGCACTATGCAACGAAGGGCGCTGCGACCATCTCCAGCCTGCTAATGTGATTCTCCATCACAGACTGCGGATCACATTCTCAATGAGTCGACTTTGTGGACCGCAGTGCATCAGAAACTCCGCTGGTATATCCAGGATTCGTCCATTTTACATATTAATTTTTAAAGCATGGTCATCTTTAATCAGTTATATATAGGTCTACTAAGATTTAAACATGATATAACGTGGAGGTTTTTTGACCGAGATTGTAATTGATTCAATAATCCATCCAGCGTACTCTATAGTACCTTATTCATTAGGCACTCTAGTTTTTGCACTGTAAGGCATGTCATGAGTACAACATTATTTATAATTCCTATACAAAATACCTGCACACATGTTCCAGTATATAGGCTTGCGAGGAGAGATAAAGCCACGGGGATGGACCCCATGCTTTTATCAGCAAGCAGATATTCCTTGGATGTCTTTTGTCGCCCACCACAAAATGCATAGTAGAGACCAATGCCAACAGACACTGAAAGTACTGCAGAAAACACCAGCCAATCGTACACAGAGAAAGTAGCAGCCATATTCGCCATTTTTATGAGTTTTAATTTCACCTAAACAAAGTGAAGTACATATTGTCGACATTAAAAAAATAAAAATATTTTATCTTTATTACACCTAAGTTTACTATATAATATTTATCCTGGGGCTAGTAGACTTTGTCACATCTCGAATGCAAAAGGTTTGTGTGATTAAGTATGTAGACAGCCCGACAGGGACCAAGCGCGCCCCTGAGCACTTCGGGTGGATTTTTTTCTGCCTTTATATAAGAATAAATTATTTGATCTAATCATGATGAAAATTATACCACGCTATTTATTTAAACTTAAGATTCAAATAATATATTGAACGATCCTCTCTGCCACAATGTTCACATTTATTTACCGTGCGCCGAGCGTGACGTCGTCAACGGAAGTGAAATGCCGGATTGGTCTTGTTTGAGTAGTCGGCCTCCCCCTTGGTTAATCGCACATAATCAGAATAATAATATTTATTGGAGTTTTTACTGTATGGAATAACAAAAGACAACAGAAGTAACTCTGGAAAAGAAAAATGGGCTACTCAGCCCCACCCACCCATTAGGCATTTCTTCTTTCCATGGAACAACATACCTAACATCAAATATAGAGTAGGCAATGCAGGAATTAACTTGTGAGAAAATACTGCTTACAAAGGGACTTGAATTGGGAGGGAAGAGAAGCTAGCTTGCCTAGTTGAAGTGGAATATTTTCCGCAAAGTCTAGGAAACGAGACAAAACAGAATTGTAGAAGGAATTAAATTCTTTCCGGCGCCATGTAAAAATCGTCTTGAGAAATAACGACTCTGTGAAAAATCCATGAAAGATTTGACCAATATTTTTCAGCTTGAAACAAAATTGCAAACGCTGAATTTAAAGACACACAGCAACACTAAATAGACCAAATTCAGACAACTGCCAGTGTACTCTACATGCTCCCCAGAACCCTGTTTCCTATACATAAGGACTCCTTGTAATCCTCTTTAACTTTTTCAAGTCTACTGTTTAACAGACATTATATGGAGCCAATAACAACACAGTAAATGAGAAGAGGGAGGACAAAAGCTTATAGAGATTCAGAATAGCAGAGAAAGGCATATTTCTTGTGCATCCTTATTAAAATCTACAGACGAGAGATTTTGTTGCACAAGAAATCTACATGAGAGAAATGAAAGATTGGGAAGAAAACAGAGTACCAAGTAAGTTGAAATCATCAACTGATTGCAGACGTTCACGCCACCCCAAAAGTCATCAGACTTCTGCAGTTTTGGACCTAGTGAATTGCAATAACAGCACACTTGGATGCATTAAGAGGAAGCTTGTTTTGGGACTGACACTTTAGAGTTTGTCAAGATCATTTTTGCAAAATTCAACCACATCCTTGAGTGTTTTTTTTTTTTTTAAAAATTTTTTAATTGGTCTCACCAATGTGTGATCATCAGCAAACTGGAAAGAAGAAGAAGCCACATCCAAAGTAATATCACTTATACAACATTATTATTAAAAGCAAGCATCACCACTCCTTGTTTTTCGGTGAGTTCCTGACCATCCACTTGGAAAGACAATGCGGAGAAACCTTCTCAGGCCTATATAGGCCCAAAACTTCTTAGGATTACATTCATCTTTCTTGAATGTAATAGAAATATTCACGTGACTTTTCCTAAAATGCAGAGATTTTAAAAACTTGTTGCTGGCAGTCCTAAATTTTTCCATGCATCATCAGACTTAACTTTGCCTAGCTCTTTTTGTAAGATCTGTTTTACGAGTAACACAACTTCCGACTATTTGTAGTAACCCATGGACCACAGAAGAACCTGACTTAACCTTTTCTTAGGAACCGAAACATTAAATAGCGAAGTGAGAATATTTCAAAACTATTCAAATGTCATCAACTCATCGAACGTAAGACACTGGTTCGAAATTACTACTACTAATGTACCACTCATGAGAGCCAAATCAGCCTGACCAAGACAATAAACCATTTTGTTACTACTCTTTGGAAAACTTTTTCCCATATTCCAACTGCAAAATTACAGTCATGGTCCCACCATCAAGCATTGTAAGAAACTCACAGATTTCATAGGTGCATCATAACAAAAACAAATCCAGGCAATGATCATCACAATTATTAGTTAACATATTGGGCTCATGGGAGCCATATGAGAAAAACCACTTGAAAAGAATAGCATGGTGTCCATGGGAGCATATAGTTGAGAAAACCCCGAGAAAGAAACAATATGACACCATCATGCCAATCCATATGAATATTAAAATCACTACAGAGAAATAAGAGCATATCCTTCTGAGAAGCTGGAGTTTGCATAAGTGATCATCAAGTAACTCCATTTAGTCGTACGACATTTAGGAGGGCTAGAAAGACACCAAATAAACCTTACCCTTGTTAGTATGAAAATCAGCCCAAACAATTCATCACATAATAATCATTCTTCAAACAGGATTAAGTCTGAATTAATACCTGAAAGCACCCCACCACCATGAGAATTCCTGGTCATTTCTATAGATACAAGAACACTTAGGTAAAATTATCACCATCGTTTAGATGTTATCATCCAACCATGATTCAGTAACAGCAATGACCTCAAAATTTTTTCATAGCAATGCGAGCATAAGTCTCAGAAACATTTTCATGCGTCTAGAATTAAAATCCAAAACATAATTTCATTACTGTTACTACCTTAGTATACAACATGAGTATTTGTACAAATCTTGTCATTACAATCAAAAGCATTTGAAAAATCAATATCTGCAGAAACTGAGTATTAGTATCATCATCAGCCATCGAGAATTCAATATCATCAGCTTTTACATTATCATACCACTAAAAAAATCACAGATTAATTAAAAACCCATATCATCACAAACATGTACTGTTGAAGGGAATTCACAATCACTGTCATTACGAACACATCCAAAACACTGTAATCTATTTCATTTGCATTGTGACAACAGCAGACCTAAAAGAATTTCACAGTTTGAGAGAACAGTTAAAAGAGCATCCGTGTCGCAAACACGTCTTTCAATTTATTTCCTGTATGGGCATTTTGCACGACTCTATCACAGTCACTTCACATTTACTTTTGATGAATGTTCCTTGTCAATTCTGATACATGTTATGTCAGCCATGCTGGTTGATTTCCCAATAATGGTCCCTTAGAATTTTGAGCTGTAGCTGTCGATGGTAAGATTTTTTCCGTCCCTCCTGAAAAAAATGATGGGTGGGCGACTGCAAAAATCTCTTGGAAATTTCCCGGGCGAGAAACTGTACCCCCCTCCTGTGGGATACCGACCTCCTTGGATAAATCCTTAACTGCTGCCTTGTCAATGAAAGTCCAACTATTGCGTACGCATAGATCTTTAATCATGTGGTTCACAGAATCTAATTTTGAAGCGAGTTGGGGTTTATCAGTTTCTTGGAACAGAGAGAAATATTTGCAATTGAACAAGACTGTGAAGTCTCAGCTTTCAAGCACTCACTCAGAGTACTGAATTTGCCAGTGATATCATCAAGGGAAAATCAACTGTAAATTGTTTTTTGTGCCCACATGCCATGATAGAGGCCTGCGGCCAAAGCACTTTCCCATCCTTAAGATCGTGAAACAACGGCATCTACTTACGACCACCACACAGAAAGTAGTAACTTCGGCACTCCTCAGAAGCGTTTACCAGCTAGTCTCTTTCCATTGAGTCGCCCAGTAGTAAATCGTGGCTGTGATTTGCTCATGAGTTGTGTTGTGAGCGGCACTGGGTTTTCGGGAACCTGTTTTGGTTTTGGGTACTTTTCTTGGTGTCAGGTCAACTTCAGCCATGCTTTGGCTCAGCATCGGCATCAGGTTCAATGTCTGCGTCCGTTCATTACTGCAAGTACGGAAAAAACAATTGGAAGTAGGCACACATACAGGTACGCTCCTGAGCTATGATGCAGAAGGTGCTTTGGTGGTGTCTCTTTTCAGGCCCTGTCTTCCCCATTGCTTAGCCTTGCTTGCATTAGGCTACCCATAACTCCGTCTCCCTTTATGCAGAATTTACACGCGTGAGTTGCCAGCCTCTGAACACTCTCTGACAGCAACTTTAAATCTACAACTTAAAGTCCTTGGTCCAAAGGTCTACATTGCATTCCATGGGACTTGATCATGTTTCCCCCTACTTTTTGTAAATAAACCTTTAAGACACTCAAACTATTCCCTATTTTTAATTCTATACGCTGTAATTTGCAAAAAACCATTTTTAACAATCAAAATTGGAGCAACTTTAAAATTGAATCCTGTACAACAACTGAAAATGACCCTTTGTTGTTGATTTTTTTTCTTTTTTCCTGCAAATCCAAACCTCAGGCGCAGATATTACAAGCCATACCTTTTTGAATCCTGGGTTTAGACAAAAATAGCTTGGTATTGGTTTTCAACATGCTGCAATCAATTAAAAAAAAACAATGACTTCTGTGTAGATGCTTGTATGAGCCCCCTCCTTAATACACAAATTGCAGCACTTAAAAAAACCACGTTTTCATTAATGGAGGTAGAAGGAACTGACCGAACACAAACACAAACAGTAGGTCATTATTGCCCAAAACTGTAGGGCGTTGGTTTTGAGAATCACCAACAAAACACAGACAGCCTTATAACGGATTCTTTGGGAATGATATTATATCCAACCGAACCACCGATTACTAGAAAGACTGCAGAGAAAATGCTCCTACCTTCCTATTTTCGAACATATCTGACAAATCAATGACCAAGAAAATGCACACCATTGTGACGCACGTTGTGGAAAAGCCCGAAGACTGGCTGATTCATAGTCCTAACTACTGTGGGTGTTTCACTTATGTCACCCACTTTAGAATATGTTACATAATAAGGTTTGTGGGAAAAAAGCCTGAAGATGGGACCAGATTCTTGGTCCTATCTAATGTGAGTGTTATCATTTATGTCTCCCTTTAAGAATATGTCCCACATAAGCTTCTGGATATTGCCAGACAAAACATGAATGCTAACCTAAAAATACATATAAAGCCCTGGGAGTAAATGTCTTTAATGTGATCAACCCCACTTTCTTCTGTCTACATTTGGGATTCTCATTATGTATTAATGTATCTTATTTCAAACCAAATCAACCGTGTCGTTTATTATTCGTATAAGCATGATGCCCGCTGCATTCACCGGCGGTCTGTCGTTGTGTTCAGACAGCAGGCCTCTTCTTGGTACAATTCGGCTATACTTGTCAGTACACTTTTGAAAATAAGCTACTTTTAAGTACAAAATGATCCACTCCACTTACCTTAGTTTTTGGGTACATGAGTTCGAAACTGACGTGTTATAATTAACATATCTAACTGCAGCTATAGATTAAAATTTTAACCAAGCTACTCTTTAATCAGTATTCAGAATTCTATCTTGACCATAAGTGTGCATATCAGTATATTACTTAAACGTAGTTTGACAATGGAAACGGCATGGACATCCGATTAAAGAATCGGTTTGTACAGTATTATCTCTGTTTGCAGTTACATATGAACCTTGAATATCAGATAAAAGAACAAAATCGCATGTAAATAGGGTATTGGAGTTTGATGAAAGAATTCATGAAGCTAGTACCCGGTACATCGTTACTGCAAACTAGTGGTAAAACTGCCTCGAGGTAACCACAATGCGTAGAATCCTTAACTTTCTATAAATATCGTAGTACTCCTAAACAAACTTCAATAGATTGATTCTAAAGCCATTGGAGAATAAGATAAAGGTTTTTTCTTTGAAAAATTGTTGATAAAAATATTAACACGACATGCTAAAAGCTAATATGGACGAATTTTACATAACCATAGATAATAACTTAAAACACAGCTCAAGCAGTAGTACAAGACGACGCGAGGACATTTCCAGAAAGAAAAACTCTCCCAATTTTTTGACGAACCCGGGGTTTTTGAATATTTGGAATCCTTCCATTGGATTAGTGAATACGCCGTCGTTATGTAATAAGATCATTAAGATGAGATTTTTTAAATTTTCTGTAGTGTATCGACACCCCTCATCAAAAACTAATCAGTCTGCCGATACTAAGGCCACTATGAATGTCAAGACTAAAGCATTTTGAATTATATCGCCATCTACTACATCAAAACAAGACTAGCTGTTAGCTAGTATAGCTGGTCGGGTATTGAAAAATGTATGTGAATGGTCATCAAAAGGGGGCACTTTTTTTTTTTTTAAGATTTTTGAATTTTGTCTTGTCTTTATGAGATCATTTTAAGCTTTAATGGACACCTGTAAATATCAAAATGGTAAAGGCATTCACACTTTACAAGTGGAAAATGATTACTAAATTGTTAATATTGCCGGATTTGAGAATCCGTTTGGTATGAGGGGAGTGTTGGGTGTGGAAACATCAAGCAGTTCATTAATTGCAGTTACATTTTGTGATCCAAAAAAGATGACTTAGTTAGTTCTGATTAGTTGAGCCTTCTTTTTCAAATGTGACCTAAATTTGAACACAAATTAAGGACAATCAAGAATGCCCCTTTAATCCACTAATCAATTAAGACATCAAATAATTATATAATATTGGAGGCTGAGGTGATAACGAAACGAGGGCGATTTTCTGTTATCAGCCGAACAAAGCAATCCAATGATTATTATTATGAAAGAAGAAGCTGAATTGACCAAAATAGTTTTCAAATGGCTTCAAAAAAACTAATTAAAAAACAGAGTATTTTCTTGCGAGTAGCATGATCCGAATGCCCAATATATTTAAATGGGCTAGCGCGGGGATATAGTGTCGGGAGGATATTTGCGTATTGTGCAGTGTGGGGCGGTACGCGCTAATCGCACTGTGGTATGGCACAAAGTGCATTAATATTTAGTATATTATTATCATATGCCCGTATCCTTCATAGAAGGCACTGAAGCTAAGTGGAATGTTGGACACACCCTCAACACAATTAGATGGTCGCCTAGAAAACTGATCAGAGGAATAGGTCTATATAGCTTATAACTAGTCAATCAAAAATGCTCTTTAATTGGAGTAAAGAAATGCCATTTAATGGTTAATGGAATTGATCTCAGAGTGCCGCTTTAATTGGGAAAATAAGGAATGTCTCTTTAATTAGCAAATGGCCTTTTAATTGGGTAAATCAAAGAATGCCCTTAATCCATTAATCAAAGAAGACACAACATTTGACTATTATTATATAGTTCGAAAGCCGTCTGCCTGCATAGAACGGCACTGAAGCTAAGTGGACTGTGGGACCACAATCTAAACCACGACTAAGTACATAACAGACAGTTACATGGTCACCTAGGCAGTGATCAGAGGAAAGGTCTATATAGCCTTTAAATGGCCAGAATGCCTCTCTTTTTGGTAAATTAAGGAATGCAACCTTAATTGGTCAATGAATTGATCATAGAGTGCCCCTTTAATTAGCAAATTAAGATCCTTTAATTAGCAAATACCCTATAATTGATCAATTTATCCATCAAAGAGCAGTATCACTAACTGGGGATTTTCTGTATTGTGTGTAGATATCATGTCTATGTACTTGTAAGGCTGTATGATGTATTGACTTGCGTGTGATTTTTTTTTTGACCGGTATACGGTTATGAACCATTTCAACACAACACATGCATCTGATAGAAAAAGAACATGAAAAAAAACAAAATAGACCTAACCTTTTATCAGTGCATTCAGCATCCACTTGTGTGACCCCCCAGTACTGTCATGACTGGACCCGGCATGGGGACAAATGCGGTAGTGAAAAGTAATGTGGTTTTGTATGTAGGCAATGCCGCAAAGGACATTGCATGATTATAGGTATTACCACCACGCCACATTGTCAGTTGAACCAAGGCCAGTACATACGATGAAAAATTCCGATGACGGCGAATATTAGCATTACTAACGGCGTGTCTGGCTCCTACGTGACCATGTATGATATTCACAGCGATTTTTGGCTTCAAATGCTAAAGCACTGCCTTCTCAATCACCTTCGACGTCACTAGAATTTGTCTTGAACAAAGATGTTTAAGTTCATTTCATTTCGTTGCTTCGGTTACGCAGATGCGGTCATTTTCATGCTTCTCAGCCGTCCAGCATTTCTATTCAGTTTTTCCCGCATTTTTCGCAAAACAGGCGCGTTCCCTTTTTCGGATGCTAAAATGGCCATCTTTGTCACATGATTTTCAAGGAACTTAGCATATCACGAGGTCATTAGGGGTGCGCGTTGACAGTGTGCAAAATAATGCACCCATATAACGCCAAACTGACACAATTTATGACGCCAGATTGACTATTAATTAGAACTTTATACTCTGTTCTTCTAAAATTCAAAGTGGGTGCTTGGTTCTTGGACGTTGTAATGTAATTGAAGAGTACCTGGTAGTGTTTACAATAGTAAAACGTTATAGTGCCGTAAAAATCCTTTCCTTGCCGCGATAACGCACGCCCGACCAGCTGAGGTAATAAGGTGGTTCTTTGAAATTGGTCAAGACGTAAAATGATAGGCATTGGCAAACAACTTTATAACGGCACGGCGCAGTACAGTCAGTTCACCCCCCACGGTTTGCTCTTACTGGCTGGTCGTACCGACCAGCAAAAAATGGGTATAAAGTCAGCTTGTCTTTTTCATGTTTTACAAAAATGTTAAACATAATTTTCATAATTGCTAACATTATGATATGGTTTATACTTTTAAACAGCATACCAATTAAGTTTATGAAGAAACATTGGCACATTTGAAAATGGTGCGCTCTTCTACATTTTTCAAATTGATATTTTTTGCATGGTTGCAAAGTACGGCGGTCGGAAAGTGTGTATCTGTGTCACAGAAGGCAGAAAGATATAGCGAAGGCCATGCAAAATGAAAAACTAAATCCTAAAATATCTCCGGAAAAAGAAGGGGTTATAGGGAGATGTTTGCATCAGGGGTCCGTTACTAGTTTTGTTTTGAATATGTAGCATAATTGGGTCTGAACATATAGAACCTCGCGCAAAAATTGAACGTTTTTGTCGGGTACTTGGTGCTCGCAAACCACGGAAAAGTGAACACGCAATCGCGCGGGGCCGATCCCTTTTTCCCACAATGCCTTTCGGTATTTTGCCATCTTGAGAATTTGCAAACGCTGGCGCAAACTTTTTTTTGGTCAATTTTAGAAAAGGATATTACGTACTTCCCGGACCGCCGGAGTTGCAAGAGCTTGATATACATTAGACCCACCTGACATTACTACAGCCAAAATCAGTGCCGCCTATGGGTAACAGAACGATGAATGTCGCCGGCGACATTAATTCAGAAGATGGAAATGGCGCAAGGAACACACGCTAGAGTGTTCTTACGGCATGCGCCTTGTTTGGACCGGTCTGTGATCTTGTGGTTTTAATATCAATGAGTACGAGTCTGTGAAATTATGTATATAGGACATTTGTTGAAAAATTACGGAAAACTTAAGTTAGCCTACAAATTCTTGGATGTCTTTAGCCTCTGGCAATGCTCCTAAAATGAGTTACCAAAAATAAGAGACCCCCTAGCTGCTGAAAATTGATTATTAGCAAAGGGCATAGATTACATCTAAAATCAAATTAACCGGGGTAACAGACAATTATTAACCAGTAAAAACAGTATGTGTACTCTATCCCCTCGCATAGAAAAATCATAAATGTAGCACATTTCACTTCTTGAAAAATATATTGACCTCCAATCTATTATATATAATCCTCAAATAGGTCTACAAACGTGATTTTTCACGTGTGTTAAGTATAGGAGGTAGACCTATTTGAGGAGTCTATAATACAGTAGGGACACTCTATATATTACTACTCTAATAGGTTACAAACCGATTTTCACGTGTGTGAAGTTCGGAGGTAGCCATTGATGATATCCTTATATAATCCTCAAATAAGTCTAATCAAACGAGATTTTCGTGTGTAAAGAAGAGGAGGTAGACTATTGAGGAGTTAGATATATATAGTGTCGAGCAAGCTCACATCAGAATTAACACCCGTCCGAAGGACGAGAAAAAGGGTATTCTTTTGGGGGATTTATAGCCTGCTAAAAAACAAAAAGGGGGTACAGAAGTTTGTGGGGAAGAAGGTTTAAACATGAAAGGAAGGAAGGAAAAAGTCGCAAAGGTGACCTCTTTTTGTGTTTTGGTTAATCTAGGTTATAGTAAACCTTGAAAGAACATTATTACTATTTATATATGGGAGACCTATTTGTTTCTACTCCTTATCTTTCAATTGATTTTAGCTAATGTGGAGTATTCTATTTTTTCATATTATGATAGGCCTTAGGGTCAAGTAAGTCAACAAAAAAAATAGATAACGATAGCCAGCCTTCTACCCCGCGAATGCGATGTTTCAATTTAGTATTTTAGGGTTAGGGGTTGAGGTAGGGAAGGGTTTAGGGTTAGGGCTTAGGTTAGAGCTAGGTTAGGGTTTAGGCTTAGGTTGGGGTTTAGTCAGGGTTTAGAGTTTCGGGTTAGGGTTATATGAGGGGTTTAGGGCAAACATTTCCCTAAACTTAACTTCATCTAACCCTTAATTTCCCCTACATTGTATGTAGGCTGATGTAGGCCTATACAAGTCCATTATGTCGGGAAAAAATAAAAAAAGCTACGGAATAAAGCTAATCTTATTCTGATATGATTGGTACATATATGATGAATCATTCAAACATAGGCCTACAAGCAAGTGTCTTACACGTCCAGAATATGTTTAAGATTAAGATAACAATATACGTGGCAACCAGAGTCATCAAAACTCAGGCACCGATTTTCACTGTGTTGAGTATAGGAGGGAGACCTATTTGAGGAGTACTATATAGTGTCGACAAGCTCACATCAGAATTAACACCCGTCCGAAGGACGAGAAAAAGGGTATTTCTTGTGGGGGGATTTAATAGCCTGCTATAGCAAAAGGGGGTACAGTAGTTTTGTGTGAAAGAAGGTTAAACAGAAAGGAAAGGAAGTAAAAAAAGTCGCAAAGGTAGACCTATTTGTTTTGGTAATCTGGAGGTTGAGTAAACCTTGAAAAGAGACATTATGAGATTATATATGGGAGACCTATTTGTTTCTACTACTTTATCTTTCAATGATTTAGCTAAGTGTGGAGTATTCTATTTTTCAATATTATGATAGGCCTATAGGGTCATAATCAACAACAAAAAGTTAGATAACGATACCAAGCCTTCTACACACGAATGCGATGTTAATAGATTTAGGGTTGTGTTTAAGTTTAGGAAGGGTTTAGGTTTGGCTTGTTTAGAGCTAGGTGTTTAGGGTTTAGGATTAGGTTGGGGTTGAGGTTTCCAGGTGTTAGAGTTAGGTTTTAGGGTTATGATTAGTGGGTTAGGGCCACAACATTTCCCTAACGTAAATTCTATCGATCTAACCCTTAATTTCCCTAAATTAATTTAATGATTGAATGTCGGCCTATACAAGTCCATTAAGATGTCGGGAAAAAATAAAAAAAGCTAACGGAATAAAGCTAAATCTTATTCTGATATGATTGTAGCCCCTGTATGATGAATCATTCAAAATACAAACATTGTCTTACACGCGCACGTTCCATAAATAGGTTATGATGTAGATACAATAAAACTGCACAGAGTATAGGCCCGGACAATGTCCGCATCGTGTTCACGGAAATCGTGTTCGGGTGTTTAATGTTTGTCCAAGAAATAAATCCGCCATCTAAATAATTATGTGCTTTATTCCACAGATCAAAATGACACAACTTCCCGGTGAAAATCTTATCCTAACCCATAAAACCTAACCCTAAACCCTAACGTTAGCACATAACCCTAAACCCTAACCCTAACCACCCGTCCATATAGTTTATGATTAAGATGCCCTAAAGTGCGCAGAGTATAGGCCCTTCCGCAGCGGTCTCCAGAACGTCGGTTCAGGTGTGGGTAATTTTTGTAAAACGGAATAAAGCGCAGATATACAAATGTTGCGCTTTATTCCGTAAGTGATCAAAAGGCACACGACGTCCCGATGGCGGTCTCTGTTTGATATTTTAAGCCGTTGCTTTCATGTTGGCTGAAAAGTGCCAAAAAACTACTGTATGCAATCCGATTTATAATGTCCCGATATCTTGTTGATAAATATGGTTGACAGTCTATATAATCCTCAACAGGTCTACAAACCCAATTTTTATGTGTGTTAAGTATAGGAGGAGACCTATTTGAGGAGTATAATATAAATCGACACTCTATATATAGTCCTCAACAGTCACAATCACAATATGTTTATATGTGTATTAAGTAAGGAAGGAGACCTATTTGCGACAGTATATAGTGTTGACAAGCCTATCATGTTAGAATTAACACCACCCGTCCAGAGGACGAGAAAAAGGGTCTTCTTTTGGGGGATCATAGCTTGCTATAGCAAAAGGGGTATAGTAGTTTTGTTGGGAAAGAAGGTTAAACAGGAGAGGAAAGACGTAAAAAATGCAGAGTAGACCTATTTGTTTTGGTAATTACTCACTCAGACTCAGTAAAATGAAGCGACTAATTTAATCGTTTGATAATAGGAATGAGTTTGATCATCGTTTTAAATCTTCATTCCATTTTATTTTTGACAAAACCAATAACAAAATTTCTACTGCACCAAATAGCAGACGCCACTTGTTGCACTTGGCTGTGTGTACATGTTCGTTCACTTGTAACGAAACTATTGATAACCTCATATGGATTTGGCCTTTTTTCAGCAAGCTATGGGTCTCTTTTTTTGGAACCTCATGAGGAGATTAGCCTAGCCTCTTATTATTTTGTGTGAAAATATATCTAAGATTTGCGAGCAAATTGAGAAATTTGTTATATTTTCTGAATGTGCCATGCCGTTTAAAATGATAGATTTTGGCAAAAAGTAAGCACAAATGTTGGGAAACCATGGTCTCTCTTTGTAAGTGTAACCAGGTTTGAAATGTTTGTATGGTTTCATCTTTGTTCCAAACAGGGTAAATTATCAATATACCCTTGTTAAAGTGCTGGAATTGTAGACTCAACACATATACGGTGTTATAAAGTTTGAACATGATAACATTTTCTGGGTGCTGTCTATATCGAGCCTATCCTTTAAAAATGTCAATATTTGAATGCTACAAATGATTTATTTTTGTTACTATTCATACATTTGATACATATGATACATATTTAGTTTCTAACAAAGAATAAGAATCTATTTCTGATATAAAATGCCATAGTTCTAGAATTGCATTTGCACCTGTTCCCGAAGCTAGGGACAATGGCTATAGAATGTAGATTAGTCAAAACCTCACGTGTTCTCTCTTTCAATCAATTGAGCCACCAAATCTCGTTATGCAAATAAGGTATTCAAATTGATTCCCGTAATGCGCTGTATGATATTGTGCAGTAGCGCATGCAGGACCGGAATCAATGGCATACCTCAGTGCCATACGGGGACTTACTATATGAAACGTCTCCCCCAAAGAGTGATATATTTCGGGTCTACATTTTTCTGTGTCATTTTGCAGAGCAACTGGAAAATATGTAATAAACTGTTTGAAAGTGTAGTTTTTACTGTTCATTTGGATATACTTCATACATATCACTAGCTATCTCCATTGGAAATTTCAAAATGTAAGATCTTCTATAAGTTACTGAAATTAACAACTTCATTGACCTTTCTCAGGTCCAATTCCATAAAATGAAAGGTGCACAAAATTCAATGATAGCTAATGATTTTGCATTTTTCCTTGACCTATCTTGATTTTTTGTACACTGTTGCTCATAAAGTTGGATTAAATTCATTTTAACACTTTTTATGGAATGATTCTCACAGTGTGAGTTATATATTTATGATATCTAGGGTGTATATCGCCACACTACTTGATTGACCAGTCGCTTCCGAACATAGGGTTAATTTGAAAAGCATATTTAAGGATTTGTTACAAATTTTTTAACATCAGTCAGGTTTACAGATAACACATTTTCGGTGATTTTATAGCTCGAAATGTTTCATAGTAGTGTTCATGTCAATCAGTCACTAATTATGAGTAATGGCCGCCCTTGGCTGACATTCAGTACGTCGAGACGTTGCGGCTTATACTGTCCACAAGGTTGTTTATGATGTCAATGGCCAGAGCGTCCCACTGATCGGTCAGAGCTTGAGCTAACTCCTGTAGAGTTTTAGAAAGATTGTCCCTCTCATTGAGGGCTCGGCTTAAGGCATCCCAGGCAAGCTCGACAGGGTTCATATCAGGGGAGCAAGCAGGCCATGGCATCTGCTTACCTCCTCTGCCTCAAGAAATTATCTTACTACAACGGCCTTGTGCGCCGTGGCGTTGTAGTCTTGCAGCCGAAAATTGTTTGCATGACCCCTTCTTGCATGTGGCAGGCAGTGGTTTTCCAGAATGTCCAACTACACGAAGGTGTTCACGTTTCCATCTGGCACCACCAGTGACGTTTTTCCTCCGTAATGAATACCGACCCATACCGTCACTGAGCCGCCACTATTTTGAGTCGATTCCTAAATAGAGTGATCTCGGAGATTCTCACCATGTAATCGACAAACCCTTTGTCTTCCATCTTGATGGTCAAGGATGTAGCGGCTCTCGTCCATAAAGACAACAATTCGCCAGTGTCCGAGTTGTAATCGTCTGTGCTCCCTAACCCAGCGAAGTCGAGCAACTCTGTGGTGAACGGTAAGACGTGGACCTTTGGTCATTCGTCTTGCTCGGTAACCATGTTGAAGCAATCTCAGATTTACAGTTTGGTGGGAAACGTTGATTCCATAATGTCTTCTCCACGAACGACGAAGACGGCTCGTTGGCATTTTCCGGGCTCTACGGCACAGATTAAGCAGTCGGCGATCATCTCACCTGGTACACTGCAAAACTGGGGTGTTAAAATGTTAACACCAAGTCGGTGTCAAGCTTGTTGGTGTTAGTTTCTGGAGTTGAAATTTAGGATTTAACAGCACTTGGTGTTGCTGTATAATTTTAATTATGGATGTTGGTGTTCTGTTTATGATTTGTTAGAGGCAAGCAGTTATAATAGAAGCATGCACAAAATAACAAACTCAAGCATTTTCTTCTAAAATATCACACGTTACAAATATAAATGTTAACACCAAAGTTTGGTGTTAATTAACACCAGAGAGAGTGGTCCCGTATTGACTCCAGGAGAGTGGTAAATTACACCAGTGGTGTCAATTTGACACCCGGCAGTGTTGAAAAATGATGAACACCATATGTGGTGTAAAATTAACACCAAGCAGTGTCATAGCATACATTGTAACACTAAAATTGGTGTTAATATAACACTAACATGGTGTAATCTAACACCAGTGGGTATGGTCCCGTATTGACTCCAGGATGGTGTTCAAATTAACACCCTTGGTGTTAAAGTTGACACTCCAGTTTTTGGCAATGTGTATCCATCAATTTTCGTTGCCTCAAATGACCACCTCTCGATGATGTCTGAGGATTTTACAGACCGTACAGCGTACTCTGCGATATCTCGAATAAATCAGCGACTTGTTGGCTTGTTTGTACCCTACCCGTCGGAGTGCAAGCATTCTTCGGCGTATTGACATGCCGTTAGACGAGGCCCATAGCCTAGGAAACCTCTGTTCAGTTTTGGTTGTAAAGGTAACAACACACCCTGAAAAACGTTTGGCTCGTTGTAACACAGCCTGGAACAGGGAAAAGGAACACACAACCGACGGGTCTGCCATTTTATAGCTCCCAACAAAGACTGTTACGTGATTCAAATTATGCATGGATTCAATTCACCTGGGGAGTGGGGACTCATAATGTAATCATCACCTACTCTAATGTATGATAACTGAGGTGTTCAAATAGAAATATTTGATTTGGGTCTGAAAAAAATAATCCACTTTATGAGTACAGTGTATATATCCACAAAGTGTGCGAAAGTTAAGCATTTCTAATTAAATGGACCAGGCGTGGACTTTACAAACGAAATCTATCCAATAGTTCCATAATCTGTCACACATTAAAGTTTCCAAACGGAATAACATTTCGGGACGGTCCTGTTATTAAACGAGAGCTTTATGGTATCAAAATCAACCCAAGACTGCGACACAAGTTGTTCAGTCGTCGTGCAATCTAGAATATGAGGAAGGTCATCACAAAAGTCAAACATGGACATCAGATCTCCAGTGGGGAGCGGTCATTATTTAATGCCAGGGGGGATGAGGATTTTCAATTTCAAAACCTTTTTTGGGGCAAAAATTTCGCGTTTCCCCCCCCCCACCCCTCGCTTCCGTTCAAAAATTTCATGTTCCCCCCCCCCTCCCCCCTTGAGCAGCTGATTTTCCATTTAAAAGTTTCAGTTCCCCCTTCCCTTTCCCCCCCCTCCTCCCTCTCGCGTTGCTGAAAAATTTGCAACATTCCCCCCCTCTCTCTTAACAAAAAATTTTCGGGTTCCCCCCCCCTCAAATCCTCTCCTTCCCCCTGCGTAAATAATGACCCCTCCCTTATAGCAAAGCCCTATCAATTATATACTAATCTTCATCAGCACAACAATGGAAAGCAAAAATGTACACAATTTATTTCACCACTGGCAATGGTTATCAGGGGTAGGTGATATACTTGCTGTCCAAAACAATTGGTCTACCATCCAAGAACGCTTATTAGTCATTAAAATAGACAATCAATCTTACACAATATACAAAAATTATCACATGAATAAAAATCAGCTATGATGATGAAAATTCCCAAGCACATAACTCTGTCTCCAGAAGTAAATATATCGAGAATTCAATAAGCAAAAGAATCACATGCAGAAATGCTGAAAATGTTCAGGGTGAACCAGCTGCAACGTGTTACAAATGGGTGTTAAGCCACGACTTAATTAGTTTTGTTCCTTTTTTTTCAAATAATATTGCACATGCACCATTTCCAAGTTAAACAGTAGATAAATATGTTGAAAGTTATCGACCAAAATTAAAACGTTATTTTTTCAGATTAACATACATATCCCAATTAATATTGCAACGTTCATGTCGTTTGTTAGGTTGCACTCAAATCAACGGAGCCCTGGCCCTTATTTTTTATCTTGCCGTTAAAAATACGTTAAACTCATGTAGCCTGAAAATATTGATTGAAGGGTGTAGAACGCATTATTGCTGTATTTTCCTAAATGAGTACCACGGGTTCTGTGCAAACTATACTGTATGTCAATGTTGTTTGAAGAAAGATGCCCATTGCGGTAAATGCCCTCGCTCATTTCTGACCTCACTAAAAGTGGATGAATTTGAGCCTGTGTCAAGCGTTCCTATATGCCATCAGGACAACGAGCATAACATGCAACGCCTTTACCATCATATGTTGAAGTTCCACATCCCCCCGCACTTTCAACACGCAATACGTTTTTCGCGCCTTCATATTCAAATCGTCCTACCTTTCTGATTTCCACTGTCAGAGTAAATTCCTGATATATTAAAAATGTAATAGAAAGATGTTAATCAAAAATTATTATTATATTCCAATAACGTAATTAGATTCCACCACTGTGAATGTGTTTAAATATTATCATCTTAAGCAGGTTTAGAGCAGTGAGAGAAGTTATCCTTTGGCAAAGGTTCTCTGTCCTAATCACCGTGCAGAGCATTTGCAACCGGTTTCTTACTTTGGTTTAAAAAAGGTTTAAGCGATATTCGACCAAATGGACTTTAATAAGCTTACAGCAAGAATAATAAGCTTACAGCAAGAATAAAACATATTATATAAAGCCCACCCAAGCTGTTTGTAATTCGCAAGGAGAACGAGGGAAAAAGAAGTAGTCTTCAGGGACTGGACCACATTTATATACGCCCGCCAAGCAAGTATTGGAAAAGAGTGCTCCTCGCTGGTCTTTATTGCTTAATGATAAAAGACAAGTGAGAGGAAAAGAAATCTCCGATGAAAACAATCCCAATTACTTTGTTTAAATCCCTCAATGATAAAAGAAAAGATGACGGGGAAATACTTTGATACCGGAAAAAAAAAAACAATACAAGGATAAAAAAGAAAAAGATGGAGTAAAAGAAAAAAAAAAAAAAAAAAAATACAAGGATACAAAAGTAAATGCTGGTGTAAAAGTAGATATAGTCCGCCTGGGAGCCATAGTCCGGTCTCCATAAACGACAACGGAATAAAGCGTGTGTTACGCATACCCAAGGTGCCCGTGGTTATAAAACAAATGTCACAATAAAACAAATATCTCAATAACTATTTGTAAGAAGATTGACTTGACCATTGTGTAAAGTTAAAACACTGATATTTTAATATTCCTTAGCTATTTTCAATTAAAACGCACAACATATCATGAATTATTATAGTTCAACAAAGCTCTCGTTGGGTAGAATCGGGTTCACATAAATCCTGGCGACACAATTCTTGCTGGCAGTTTAGTATCTTCGCGTTATCGCAAAAGTACATTTACTTTAGACCGGCGGATTAATTTGTAAACTTGTATAGACTTGGAGAAATACGGGAAGTATAACTGCAGCTTGGTATATAGCAATAGTCAATGTACAGTGCGTAAAAGGAGAACTCTTTCTAGAGTCGTCACTGGTATAGAAAAATCCTGTTGGTAATTTAATGATAACCTTTGTTTTCCAAAGGCACCAAATTTTGTGCAGCTCTGACGATTCTGGTGACTATCCAGATTTGTAATAAAGAACATATTAAGATTATATACAAGTTCTCCACCTGTTAGAGATGTCTACACTCGGTGAAATAGCTTGTCAACTTGCAAGGAAAAATGACTTGAAGTTGCATTTGTCCTCAGTAAATCTCCCATGATGCAACAAAACGTGCAACGACTAGTTGAAAATGTCGTAATCCTTTCACTCCGCTAAAACGTGTCTGAGGAAATCCACATCCTGCACTTGATGTGTTTTGACATAAAAGTTACACAAAATCTTGCTTTCTTTGCCAATAAAGAAATTCTGTGTAGTTCTTAGAATGAACAAGATAAGACACTGTGCTCATATTTTTCTCTAACTGCGAAGATCTTCTAACATGTTCTAACTCGTGAAGTTCTCACACTCTAGTCCGCAGTAAACTCTATCAATCAGGTAAGTCATGCTTGTTGCAAAGCACTAGTTTTATATTTCCAATTTCCACACACTTAAAAAACTTCTTCACCGGCACATAAGAGTATAATAGGTAGCCTTAAATTGAAATTGGATTTTATGCGTTACATTTAGAAAACAGATATAGTTCATTCATGCCTTTTCGTTTTCCCATTTTCGCCATCGTCTTGGCAACCAGAAACAACAAGCCTGCGGTAGCTGACATAGCAGATCTGGATTAATATCATCTGGGTCATTAAATCCTGCATACAAGTTAAAACATTAAAAATGGTACTTTATAAAAGTACATCAAAAACAAAACGATAATTATTTGACTCTTCTTACACCGTTTTATCAGCTCTAATGAGGAATATATTTACAACTTTGATAAAGGTCTTTATTTTTGACGTAAATGGTAAATAAGAGTAAACATAGGTTACCTGTAAGAGGAAATGTAACATAAAGCTGTTAATTCAGATGTCTAAAATTGCCAACAGAAAAAAGTAACAAAAAATCCGAGCGTATCGTCGGAAGACAAATGTTGAAAAATGACACATTGTCTGATTTTCGGTGGCGTTAGCCTGTATCATGCATTGTCCGGGGCATTGTCATTTTAATGAGCTTTATTGTCATACCTGTTAACGCACTTCCTAGCAGGCCAAACACTACCGCTGATATAATAGTGACAGTAGGATACCAGAGTTTAGATAAGGCATACAATTTGGTTATAGGCGGCCTGTGAGGAACAATTTTATGAAATTCAGTTACTTCTAAAACTTGCACTTTGTTGTTATAGGTGTTCGTAGACATTTTTCAATGAAAGTCGATCTTAGAATTACAATCAAAATTTGTATTTAAAATTATCGAGCGTTCCCTTCAAGCGCTCTTAATAGGTTACTCTCTAGTCGTGCCCCAAAAGAGTACCTTCCAACATTGAGGCAATGTTCTATAACGTTCATCAAAATCAATTGAATTTGGGTCCCACAATTAAAATTTTATTACAGATAAAATTACAGAAAATGAGTTTGACGTCATATGATATTATGTTTGGGCAAATATCAGGTTTCATGGCAAAGGCTCTTTCCTTTTGTACTTGCTTGAATCTAGTGAATCTAGTAATTTGGGGGTTTATCATTTTTATTGGCATTTGTGCAATTTGGAATCTGTTAGTCTAAGAGTTACCTCATAGTAATGCCGTACGACATTCCTTCAAAACAAGGGAACTGAATCAGACTTAAATTTTATTTTAGTTTGGAAGGTTATACTCTATGCAAATGTTTATTTTCTCTCAATTTCGCGTCTAAGTCACGACTGTACGCAAGCCATTTACGCCTCAGCATAGCAACAAGTTGAGCAACAACAACAACAACAGCTAATTTTAAAGCAACCAATCACAGGCGCGTGTTACGAACCACACAGGCGCGTACGATGAGTGCGTACACTGTACCACGCGCGTTAGCAACGGTAAAAACCCGCGAAAAGGAGAAAATAAACTCCTGGACAGATTATTTCAATTAACTTTGAGAATAACATTTTCTGGATTTTGTTGTATATCACATCGAGAGATTCGATTCATGAATTTACTCAAACACAACTAAGTCAATTTACTCATGTTTAAACTAATTTTCCTTCTTTAATTCCGAATTGTGAAAGGGGCCATATTGTTTTCTATGAATTATTTTTTGGGGGGACACAACCAAACAATAAACAACCATTTGTGTACAAACCATTGTTGACTGGTCTGTGGTCAAATGCCTGAGTCGTCGTCATCATAGACGATTCAGTTGGTGTATGGAAGTTGTTACATTTGATGTACTGCATCTAACAGGACATCCTCAATGGATAAGGGAAGAAACACCGTCTGTAATGGGTAGAGTCATTGAGGCCTATAAGAATCCATAACCGATACCTATTGCACTAAAATACCTCATATTGCTCCCTGAAATTAGGTTGAATGTCAATATTAACTCCTTTGATTTTTTTTTGGAAACTTTAAGAATAAGATCATGTTTTGCAATATCTTAATAATACTCCCAAGAGAGGTTTGTTAAACATATTTTCCTCCTTCCTGTACCTTGCACCAAGGCGTTTTATTGCCGTGATTACGGTATGTGCGTAAAAATAGACTAATGCCATGTGTTTTCCATTATTTAATGATGTCATCTGAGATGTTGCAGTAGTACATATTGAAATATTTCACAAACAGAGCACTGCCGAACTGCAAACTGGAGGTCGGCAACTGTGACCATTGGAAATGTTATTAAAGAATACGCGGCTGTGATTTTAATCGCATGGAATTTAACGGTGAGAAACAAACATTTTAGTCTTACTTGATGAAGAGGTAACACATATATGTCACCAACTATAAATAAGCAGAAACATGTAATGTTCCAGCCTATCATTATGACACGTTATACTGGCAATTCCGTCGAATTATTCTCGTAGAGCATATTCCTAGTATGAATATTCCCAGTATTGGACCGTTGACTACACCGATGAAACCAACTAATGCCTGAGAAATAAATATACATTTATACATTTGCAAAGTATATACACTTTTAAATGTCATGGTATTGATAACGCTTTGTTCATAACGCTGGTACGTTTTTCAATCATTTATCTATATATGTGTAAACCAGACATATGATTTGGCGCTATCCACTTGAGCGGTGATGGCGGGGAGATCGATGTATCGATACCAGGGCTACCCTCATACCATGACATACACATAAAGGTCATCGCCGGATAAGGAAATAAGGACGCTCTCTATAGTTTTCATGAGAACGGATGATTTTTAAACGTTGCCGTAAGAATGTGACACGCTCAAAGTTGACCTTTTCGTGGTTTTCAGAAGAATCCCACTTACACATAATTCCAAAGCAATTGCTTTATGTAAAATTTTAAATACAGGCTTCACTGGTAATTGACATGTTATATATTGAACCCCTTTCCCCGCCAAGAACCACAATGCCGCTATGCAAGGAGTGCTTTTATATTATAGCACATAATTAGTGGCATAGTGTTATATTCTTGGGGGTGGGGCTCACTTTCTCATGTTGTTTTTCCGGCGGGCATGAAAAAACTAAATGGAATTTCCCCAAAAAAACCCCTATATTATGCATGCAACCATGAGCCCATAGAGTTACCTTCATGATATAACTAGCTCAAGCAATTAAAGGGAATTGTCTGGGCTATGTTTTTTGGTCATTACGCGATGAGGTCATTGTGTTGTTCTCATAGTGTATTCTTGGTGAGAAGACTTTTATATAATCCAAGTCTTATCGCAAAAAATAATTGTACTTAGTACTTTTCACATTATAGTGTATTTTTTATTCTGTCATTTCTTAAAAGTTTTCGACATTCTATTCGCGTTTGAGAGGGTGCAAGTTATATCCAGAAAATCCATGCCACTTTTTATGTGCGTTGGATGAGGCCATCACTTCTACTAAAAAAAATTCCTCCCCTTAAGATCGATTGTCATTCACAAGATTTATCCGTTAATTGAAGTGACACCAGTAACCGTATTGAATGAACATACGAAACATGTGTTGTTTGGCACGTGCGTATATAAATAGGATAGTGTGGCTATGATCTCCACACAGCACTTCGAGCGAAAGTTGATGTGGTTAGATTGAATTAAACTGATGTTGTGGCCAACACCAAAAGATATTCAACAGCAAAAGCCATTTTAAGTTCTTTAATTTGCAAATTCTTGCCCTTCACCACAGAGACAAGGCAACCATGATCATTATCAAAATTCACTATCAGTGAAGGCTAAATCATAACTACTCGAAAAAAATCATCAAAAATCGATTCTTACATGTCTGTAACAAGTATGGGTACCAACATACCCTGCAAATAATAAGCCAGAAGCATGAAGCAACCCTATAAGCACAAAATCGGATATTTAGTCATTACTGTCCGAACGGACATTACAACAACAAGTAATTGAATGGAGCAGCCCATGTCTTGTTAAGACCTGCCATTTTCTTCCTTTTTGGCAATTCTTCACTTAGGAAAAAAGTAACTTATGAGAATCATACGACTTATCCTTCAATTTTATGCATTTCCGGACAAATTTCAAAGATTTTGCCTCTTTCGGGGTAAATACCACTGAGAGTGTTGGGGGTCTGAAATATTTAAATTAATGTTACAACACACTGTTAAAAAATGTCCGAAAATGTACGGAAATTTCTGGCGGCAGTATTTCCAGTCATTTTAGGGTAAATTTAAAAGAGAAAATTTTGTCAATTACGGAAATTTGACAGTAATTTTACAGAAATTTGTCTCATATTATGGAAAAAAATATGTATTTGAACAGAATTTTTCCGGAATTAAAAACTTAGGAACAAAAACAAAAAAAAAAGTCGGAAATTTGCTGCCAGAAATTTTGAAATAATATTTCCGTTAAGTAAATAAACAATTTTAGCTATTTTTTATGTTTTGTTTTTATTTTATTGTGTTTCTAAAACAGATTCGTTCCGTAAATTACGGAAAAATCTGTTTCTTAATTTACGGAAATTTGAACGTGCAGTTATACCAAATTTGAGCGTTTATCTGCCAATTAACGGAACATTTAGCTAAACAATGTATCTACTCCATCTAATCTTCGGCTTTTAAATTCGGTAATCAACACATCCCGTCCAAGTGAAAACATACCCTCGACAATATGCATGAATGACAAGAATAAAAATCAGACTATAATAGGTGTTGCATCCAGTAGCAGCCACTTTATCATGGCATTTACGGTGGAGATTTAGAAGTATGCGTTATGTGCATGTAGTGTGTAAAATGATATTTCGAAAATGTGAAATACCGCAAGAGAAATTGGAGGGCGATTTAAGTCATCTGCAATTGATAGTATATAAATGGCATTCCTACGGCTAGAATTGGCACTCAAAATAGAGCATATACCATCGCCAGGCCCCGGCGCCAGGAAAGACCAAAAGCCAAAAAAATAAAATAAACCGACGGTGGGCTTGCAATTCTAGTCGAAAAAGGCCGCTGTGCGAAACCTTTTGAATAAAAAAGAGCATACAATGGGGATTGAAAAAGAAAGGTATTTCATCATGTTCACCCTTATCGATCGCTCAATATTGCTCAATATGCATGAGTCGACATTGGATATAAAATTGGATCGATTAAGCCCAACTTAATTGGTCGAGGCATATGAAATGCAAAAAATATTTTAAACTAATAGCGAGCGACCAATTAATATTGGGCGTAATTCAATCCATTTTATTCATTATCATGTTTTGGAACGATATTTTCCAACACTTGGACTCCCCAAATTCCGAAACATGATCATAGTTAAATTGGTTCCTTGATGGATGGCATTATGTTGAATTCGATCCAACTAGGCCTTAGTCAACTCGGTCTTAGTCAACTCGGCCTTACCTTAAGTCAACTCGACCTTAGTCAACTCAGATCATTTACTTCACATACAAAAAAAGAAACATTCAAATATCCGACAACTATACTGGGCAAGCCTAGTGTTGTTTGCGATACACAAAGTGTATTTAAAAAAGAAAAAAAGAAACACTGCGTACATGATAAAGTAGTTGTAATTTTAAAACACCGACTCCAAAACTCAAAAACTGAGTGTTGAAATATAACTATGAGAGATTTAGAGGGGAATCCTTCTCGTTTTATCAGGCGATTTCCTTTGCTGATCGCCATTCTGAACTTGCGAAGTGGTTAGGGCTGTTCAGGAAAATACAGAGTTCAACAGTGAAATCGTCTTTTACTTTGTTTAAAAGGGTACAAATTTTTGATGGTCACAAGGATTCCACAAATTTAAGAGTGTGCAATCCTGTGGGTCGGGGGCTATTACTAATGGTTAATGATGAGAAGGGCCTGTAGCAAGGGCAGGGTGCGGGGGGTCTAGACGCCCCCCCCCCCCCAAGAATGGAAAAGGTCCGCTTTATGATGTTAAGGGTACGCTTTGAATGTTACAAGTTTGGCGAATTGCCTAAATTTTGATGTGTTGAAGGGTTGTGGTGAATGGTTGAATGGTATGTGAATGATAAGCCAGCGGTTAATACTATTGTATTATGCAAGGTTGGTGTTATTATACTGTTTAGAGACTGTATCACCAACGTTGGGATGAATGAAAGAAACCTTCTACCCCCCCCCCCCTCCGTCTTCAGATTTGGAGACGACGGTGAAAATATTTGGTGGTAACCGGCGAGCGAAGCGAAGCGAAAAAAAAGTTGGTTTGTTGTACGCAAACAAAAGGTCCACTTCTGGCAAATACCGCACCCCCCCCCCCACAGGAAATCCTGGCTACGGGCCTGAGAATGAGAGCCGATAAGTATGTTGTTGGCAAATGAGGTGTGTATTGATTCCGAGATACTGCACAATACATTTTAAGCGCATAAAACGGAATCCATTGCAAATACTCATTTGCATTACCCGAGACCTCTATATGAAACGTTTACCGAGTACCTGACACTGGAGAAAATTGTAGATTATGTTAGGGTAGAGGAATATAGACCTATAGAAGTAAACAAAAATACTCTTTCGATGAATTTAGTTTTCTGATATTTCCATCCTAAATGTCCCACAAAACAGCACGAACAAATATTAAAAATACAAGGCTCTTATTTATTGTAAAAGTGAATCAGCGTACCGCAATATAGAGCCCAGTGACTTCACCACGAATGCACACCCACAATCAAAGCACTGTAAAAACAACTGTAAGATATGGGGTTAATAAACTTTCCCCCCTAAGCTTTTGGTGATTGAAAAAGAAAACGTTAGTGAATATCAAAATTTGTAGAGTAAGGTGTCGAATGCCTTCGAGAGGTCCAAGAACACACCGAAGAGATGGTATTAATGTCTGTAAGTTAGAAACAATTGTGTCATATGCTTCCATTAGTGTCATATAAGAAGAACGATGAGGGGGCGGGTGCAGGGTGGCAATGTTGACAAAGTATCGTAAAATAATCACAATTTTACGATGGATCAGTAATTCAGAGTTAGTATCATTATAAAAAAGAAGGAGGTTTAGGCCCATGTTTACGACCAAGGATATCATTAGGATATCCATGTTTGCTTGGAGTTATTTTTACTTTCTCTAATTATCATTGTAGTATTGTTTCTTCGAAGCTCCAATGAGAAGTATTCAACGGCGGACACAGGAGTGACACCATTTAAAAACTCGCTTCATCACTCAATCGTAGGACCAAAATGACAGCCATTTGAAAATTTAGATGCTTGGTGCTAAACAAAATTCAACTGTTTAATGACTGGGTTTATTGGAACCTCGCATCACAAATATGAATTCTAATTGCTACAATTTTTCAAAGTTCTACGCTTGCAAGACAAGACAAGAAAATTATCATAAAATAGCGGCCATTTTGAAATTCAAGATGGCGGCTAAAAACAGAATTTAGCCACATCTAATGCAATTGCCTATGCGTTTAATAGATGCAATCTCTTACATCACAAAAATTTATTGCCACCAATGGAAATTAAAGATATGCTCAATATTGATAGTGGTTTTAATGGAATCCCTGGTATCACAAACATAGATATTGCACTGCACCACTTTAATTTTCAACATTGGTAACAAGTGGAGAATATGATGTAAATGGCCTGTCATTGAAAAAAAAACTCCAGCACCCCAAGGATAAGTTAGCCATAAAAAATTTTGGCACGAAAATCCAACTGGAATACATAGCAGACCCTATTAATTGCCAGATTCTGGCAACTCGTTTTGCATTAATCCTAAAAGTGTTTTACTGTAGATGTATTACGAATGAAAGCCCCTTGCATATATGCATGGGTATCCCCAAAAAGGATACTTATGTATGTAAACATACCATGCACAGAACTAGAAAATCCACAATTTTCTCAAAACTTATATAACCACTTTGATAAAACTGTTTTCCTTTGCTTTGTGTCATGAAACAAGCAATACATTCAAAAACTTACCAAGACCTTTTGCGATCCAGACATACAATGTTTCATTATCTCTCTTCATCAATGGTTTGACAAAATGTGTACAAGTCACAGCGGCTAATGCGCTCAGTACGGATGACACCGTACTACGACAACATACCAAAGAGAGATAAATAATATAGAGTTAAGATTGACAATCTTATGTACTCAGCTCTTCTTGCTTCTTTAACAAACATTTATGTTTATTTCTGCAACTAATTAATCGTTGGGGTGTCCAGCCGGGTGCTTTTGGTATTCGAGCCCACCCTCTTCCTCCGTTTTCTTTGCCAAAATGATATAAAATGTAAATTCATCCTATTTTTGATCTGAATTAACACTTAGCACCCGGTTTAACCAACTTTGGACTAGCCCCAAATACATTAACTGTATAGCAGCAGGTAGTTAACTGCTATTCAAAACTCTTAAAACTGAAATTCAACTATGACCATGGATCCCTATACAAAATCCAATATTTTGTTTATTTAGATCTCAATATAGCACCAACCTCAAACCCAGACTACAAAGTCCAGCTACAAGAAGGCCAGCTAGTCCAGGAATATGATCGAATGAGTCTACAAAAAAGTATGGTAAGAGCTGAAAATAATGCATATTAATTACGAGGGTTGTAAAACATAGCGGTGGTTCATTCACAGCGCTGAAAAAGGTAAACTACACACGCACACCTTTACCTTTAGGGCACATGTGGTCCAGTGCATACCCAAAGGTCCTGGGTTCGAGTCCTGCTGAGACCAATGTGTTGTGCACTTGGGCAAGGCGCTTTACCTCACTTGCCTCTCTCCACCCAGGTGCAAAATGGAGAGCTGTTAGGAATATAGTCCATTGAGTGCCGCCCAAAGGTATGAGTATGCCTTGGACATTTGTAAGGCAGCTGACATATTCTAATGGCAGCGGAATAAATGTGAAGCGCTTTGATACATTGTGAAAGTGCTATATAAATGTCGACATTTATTTATTTAAAAATAGAAAAATATCGATTATTGATCTATAGCGTACCTCATCACTGAAATCAATGTACCCGGCATAGAGAGGGTCACAATATGCAAAATATGCGTAGAGAAAGACACCGCCGAAGACAACGGCTGCTGTCATGAAAGCCATACCACATCCATACATAAACAAGGCACTAAAAGAAAGAAAGAAAGAAATATTTCCTACGTAATCGTGATATAGACGTGATATCTGTCAGAAAATTTACGTTAAGCAAAATGTTTTTTCTTATAATACTGTAATATTTAGACTTATTACGTTAGATTTTATTTGGACGACGTGCTGTCTTTAGCTACTGTGCTAACGACAGCACAGCAAAATTATTAACGTACTAATGAATTAATGAATGAATAATATATTTTTCGTCATAACTTTAATTTCTCATTAACATTTTTACCTAAGCGTGAGTGGGGAAAGAGTGAACGATAGCGAGAGCGATAGTGAGACATTATAGTCTTACGTGTTTCCAGTTCGCATATCCTTGCATGAAAGGAATCTTTGGACTTGGTGCTGACTTATTGCCATAGCAGGTAGCCAACTCAATATTCCACCAAAACAAATATTCCAAAACGTCGCATACTCGGCAGGATCCCAAGTGAAAGCACTAAGGAAGAAAAGGTACAAGAGGCATTAAGCTGTATCTTTCATTTATCTTATAGTTTTCTGGAACGTCTTTCCTCTGTTCATGTTCTTAAATATTAATTCATGAACAATTTTTCGTCTTGTACTGTCGGGCACTTGTATTTTTTTTCAACGGTTTAAGTAAAAGCTGTTATTACTCAATTACTCATTATTTGGAAAATAATACTTAACATTCAAATTAACAAACGCAAACGCTGCTATTGAAATGTTCCGGATATGTACGGTTCGAAAACGTAATATACCCACACAAAGAGGATTTAACTTTCTACACTAACTTGAAAAAGTCGATTCGTTTCCCTTCGTGTCCAATCCTCCATACCTCTTTGGCACCATCGAGCGTTAAAGAACTTTTGATAAATATGGATATCATGGAACCTATGACAATGAACATCTGAAAGCAATCCGCCCAAAGTACAGCCTTCATTCCACCCTAAGAAAAAGATTGTTCCACATTCCATTATTATATAAATTTCATTTGACAAAATGCATAATTTCTACGCACAAGCATCATCTAAGATTTTCAAAAATACTGTTCTGCTTGGTTCAACTGAACTCTATAACATAGTTTTGCCCATAAAATAGGTACATCTCGCTAACTTTCTATGTCTTTTTGCTTACCAAGAATGTCATTATTATTAAAGATAGATCTGAAGACAGTATTGAGTCGACTCGAGGTAGAATTGAGTTTTAAACCACGTGATTTTGAAAAGGTGAACTTTGACCCTTTATAACGCCCTTAATGACCTTGAATGACTGCTCAAAAGTATTGTTAACCTGTTCCGAAGCACCTGAAATCTGTTTCAACTGTGTGGGTAATAACAATCGCTCTGTACTTCCAGGCAAGTTACTGTAAGTAAAGTTTTGTTTCTGCACAAAGATGTTAGGTCACAGTCTGCCAAACAACTTTCTTTCATGATTTTTTGTTCATCTTTGTTTCCTTTTCGGAAAAATGATGAAATATACGATCAAAGTTAATTGAACGCACAGTAGAAGCCTAAGGTTTATTTATTCGTGAAAGAGGACAAGTATCTTGTGCTTTGCGTCATGAAAAAAATAGCTCAATCATGAGCACCTGAAATCTGTTTCAACTGTGTGGGTAATAACAATGGCTCTGTACTTCCAGATAAAAAGTGCTTTATCCTCTGCATACCGAGCGGATTTACTGGATATCAAGTGCTATTATTTGCTCGAGTCAATGCAGCATGATGTACATCTACTGGTCACTGAGATTTAGGAAAAGAAATTGTGATGACATTTTATTCATTTTCAGTCAATTTTTGCACTGACCACCCCATATATTGAAAGTAGATTGAATAAAACTGCGCAGAAAATCAGTTTACTTCGCCAATATGCGTACCAAGTCCTTATGCAGCATCTTTCTCTCTTTGATCCCAATGGATATATGTTACTGCATCCGATCTATGTTTGAGGAAGTTGTGTTGAGTAACTGAAATAACGTTTGCTACTTTATATGTTGGGTATGCTGAATGCATGATCTTCTACCAGTGCGTCTTTGCCGCAGAGCCACATATTGAACTGCAACATCCACTATGAACTTGATATTAAATAAGCAAAACAAAACAAAAACAACAAATTCTATTTTTTATCTCCTATGTAATACTGGCGCTAATTTTAAATATAAGACATTCTTTGGATTCCTCATGTACTCCGCTTACATCACTCTGCTAATCATTGAAATTACCCGCTTGTTTAAAACGGTGGTTGACAATTTATTGCTCTGGCTACTACTTTACACCGCATGGATTGAAATGTCACTACTTTTTCATAACTTATTTTAATGGTAGTATGTTCCCCTCATGTTGCTGATTTTGCTGTATGATGGGCTTAAAACGACCTTTCGTTGCAAAGTAATTAGATTCAAACATTTCCATCGTCAATTTGTAGAAGTCACCCAGCTTTGACCAATTTTGTGAACTAGAATTTCGCATGACTTGTTTACATAAAATAAATTCGACATTTGTGCGAACCTTTTCACAATGTATCAAAGTGCTTTTCATTTTATTCCGCGCCACTAAATACATATGTCAGATGCATACGAATGCCCAAGTCATACTCATACCATTGGGCGGTGCTCAATGGACTATATTCCAACAGCTCCCCATTTTGCACCAAGCAGGCCTGAGAGAGTCAAGCGAGTAAGTGCCTGCAACGTGCACAACACATGTACCTTAGCGGGAACTCGAACTCAGGGACCTTTGGATCATGAGTTGGCGTGTATCCAACGGACAACATGTGCCCTCACACATTAATCCTCTCATTTATTAACCGAATCTTTAGTTTGGTCGACTGTTTTTGTGACAAGCCGAAAACAAATAAATGCATGGGTAGCATATACCTATGACCTAATACCTAATACATCTCCCGATTGTGTATTGTCTGTGTGTGGATAGGTTTGTTCTTCCCTTTGTCCCAGGACAAAGTACATATTAATTGGTTCTTTTCTTCCAAGTCCCATAGAGCATATTTCTTCAACTGTAATAAGTCCTTACCAAACACGTGTACACCAGGCATCCGCCTGGGGGGGGCCTGGAATAAGTGAGAGTCAACGAGCTTTCATATACTTCACTGTACTACCACAATAATAACAAGCGTCATCATATGGTAAATATTTAAACACCAAATATCGTAACAATTCAACCTCCTTGGGGGGAGGGATTGAATATGACAAAAGAAACGTCGAATAGTTTGACCTCCTACCCATCTGGTAATATACACACGTAAATTATTGCAGATAAAAGTAAGTCAACAAGGGCAATTACAGTCTTGGAAATGAATAGTTTTGACCACACACTTCTTGCTTCTCACCATTGGGCCTCAGTTAAGAACCTACAAGCTCCTGTGAACATTAGATGAAGGCCCCACCCAACCTTTTCCTTTCAATTTAGCCTCACCCTTACCATTTGGATTGGGAGATATGGACGGTGAAACAGTTTTCCGAAACTCGTTCAAAGTATTCCAACCATTTGTGGCGGTGCTGGAAAATGTAAAAACTACTCCATGTCCAGATTATTGTATTTTACATGACCGTACCCTTAAAATGATCTAGATGTAAAAAAAAGGGGGGGGGGGGCGCGCACTATTCGTTCCCCTCCTGCTTTGCATATTCGCCTGGCGCGATGGGCGGTCGACCAATCAAGCATATTTTTGTATTCTATTGTATACCTATTGTCAAAAACTTATGCCAAACAATAGTACTGGTCCACAGGTATTTTGGATACATATTTCTTATTACATGTACATGTCTTTCAACATTTTTGCACTCAGGGACCAGTCAGTATGTTTTGTGTCATGGGCCTACCAAGTATTCATAGGCCTGTGATGTGTAGAGTTGATAAAGATTATAGTGATAGATACTATTTTGGGTTTATCTAAAATGTCAGATCATTTTTGTGTATAAGGACTTAGGTGTTCAAAATTTTAAATCTTTTGCTCATGACATGGAGGTGTGCCGTCTTACACAGAAAGTGTGTCCGTCCAGACATAGGTGTATATTTTTATATTAAATTATATTGCGTGCTTTTATGTATTATGCAACTCGTACAGGGTTGAAATACTGCATCCGTTGACTTCAGCCAAATCTTCCTCCACTCAAGGATGCAGATGTGACAGTACTTGGTGATTTGTAAAAATGAGTTGTATTTATTTTGTATAAGGTATCAGGTAATACTTATGCATGAGACACCCGGAATTGTTGTATGTTCTTATTAAGGAGATACTCAAGAAAAATAATTGAGTTTCGCATCGTCATAGATTCTGCTAGAATCATGCATCACAGGCCCACCCTTCTAAAAATAAGAAAATAATTGGTAGGAAATTATTGCACAAATTCCCCATGATGCAGTACAGCTTTGTTTAGTATAGAGTATAATGACGTGGATATTTTTGGCTGTGCTTAATCCATGACGATGTTCATTGTTTTTAAGGTTGTGATTTTTCTATTGTGTTTTGGTCGTCCATGTTTCTTGAAATTCATAACATTTTTTTAAAGAGTAGTGTAAGTTGCACTGTCCCAACACTGGTGATGGTTTAGGGAACTTATTTTTCAGATATTATGTAATAGACGGATACTGACCCTCATAGTGACTATGGATTGAGTAAGGTTTAATAGATGTCCAAGAATTATGAGTAGGTATCGTGCACGTGGATGATATATATAATGTTATTTATGTCCTTGTTATTTTTGGGTCAGGAATTGGGAAGGACGATTGTGTACTTGTATGGTTCGTCCTGCACATCAGCTATTCAATTGCGAAATGTTTGCGCGTTTTCCATAGGAGTTCGTGGGCAATGTATTAACTACAGTAGAGCACGGCTAATATTGACCGTGATGAGGGCAACTTGAAAGGGGGATGCGGGGAATAAGGAGATGAGGGGAAGAGAGAGTAGGAAAGTAGAAGAGGAAGTGAGCGTGATTCCGCGGAGTATAGCTGAGGAGGAAATTCAGCGAGACTTTCTAAGGAGGGAATTCAGCGAATATATCTGAGGGGAAATGTAGAATAATAAAACGGGGATAGGAATGAGGGGAAAAGTGTGATTGAGTTTTGTTTGTGAGGGACAGTTGTGTGAGTCATGGAAAGAGTGATGAAATAGATTCTTTTGCATGAGTGGTGCAATAGAGTTGGAGGTTCTCTAACGGTGTGGTGTTTTTAAGTACGGAAAAGAGGTATAAGGTATACGTGGTCTAATTCACTATAATATTTATATTATTATGGTGTTTCGGTAGCTCAATTGTTTTTTATACTGAACACATTTTCCCAGTTTTTCTTTCATATAATTTGGACCAAGGAGGAGGCACAGGCAGATATTGTGCCAAGAAGAACCTATACACTAAATTGTGCCAAGGGAGATACCCATACATATATTGTGTCAAGATAGTGCCACCTTGTACTAAAGACATATTTGTTTAGAGACAAGGAATTTTGCGGGTGTATTGTGCCGAATTGGACCCGAGGATCTGTGTGTGTAGAGAGAAAAGCGTGTGCTATTGATCAAAAGTTTGTCGACAATTCGTCGACCAGGTCTGTCGACATCAAATTTGGTCGACCATTCGACACCGGTCTGTCGACTGAAATTCGGTCGACTCGGTGCCGGCGAACAAAAATATTGTCGAAATCGTCGACCTCAGGTCCTTGATTTCCATACGGGTGACAGGTTTGTGGACATACGTCATAAATAGTAGGTTCTGTCGACAAATAGTCGACACTACATGTAGAATCATGTTGAGTGTCATGTAATAAAGTACATAAAAACCATATTAGAGCAAAAAGAGCTACCGGAAACTGTCTGACCCCTCTTTCCTTTGTCTCCTGCGAACACAGTTTACAACAGGGTTCTGTCCTCCTACAATTTACCCTGGGGGTTTTGAATTTTCAACAGGTCACCAGTGCCACGCTACCACATAACGCATTTGGTTGGCGGAGCAATCTCTGCACCCCCTCTCTCCCTCTACACATTCTTTCCAAGATTGCGCTTCTTAGAACCCCTGATCGGCTATTGTTGTGCCTTTTGTGCGGTTTCAATATAACGGTGTAATTTGGACGACTCGTGTGCACATTGTAGGGTTGCTCGATTTTTTGTACTTTCAATTCTTATTTTTTTAAACACATGTAAGGAGCGGATTAATTTGTTTTCTTGTATGTAATATTTAAAGGTGCAACGAGAGATTTCCATATCAGGTGTCCTTAAAATATCGAAAGTACTGATTTTTTGCCCCTGATGTAAAGCTTTCCATCAAAAATAACCCCATCTGAAAGGTTAAGCTGAAAATGTTTCTTTGGTAACAACAATTGTGAAATTCTAATTTTCGTATAGGAGCAAATTACTAAAATTCAGCCTATGTTTTATATTGAAATATAATCAAATCAAAATCACCTTTTCTCTTCTCTCTTTTAAGACTTTCGTAGCAAAAACAAGGTTAGAAATCTATAGACTAGAGTGTCTAGTCTATATGAAATTACTATTATGACACCATAGTTGGGTCCTCAAAAATCTCTCGTTGCACCTTCAACACATGGTGGTGGAAATTAAGGGGATCACTGTAAATTCATCAAAAAAACATGGTGATATAACGATCCCTGTCGGAGGAAGAGGTCCACATTTGAAAAGGGTAGTTAAATATTCTTCTTACCAGCATTCAAAGTCAAGCTCATGGTGGGGGGGGGGAGCGAAAGTTGCAATACTGGCTTGAATAACCTACAAATAACAGAACAAAACAGAAATTTAAAATGACATTGAATGAAAAATTCATCATTGCAATTTTTCGAGAATAAAGTTCCACAAAAACATTTTGACTATATTTCTATACAGTTACATCAAACATATTTCTCTACATTGTTCATCTGGCAAACTATAGATTCCTGCAAAGAGAAAGAGAAAACTCTTTGAAACTTATAGGAGTCCAAGAGCGTAGGCTAAAAGCATGAGGAGTATGTTTTATGTACAATTCTTCAAGGTTCAAGCCGATAATAGAGATTTTTTCTCCATAATTTAATCAGGTAACATTTTATTCCCGTCTAAACCTATTTTACAAACCCCCGTTCCGTAGCGAAAACAACACCACTTACCGTTAATACAAATAGATAACTAGAACAACTCCATCTGGAGAGTCCTGTTGAAACGCATGCCTAAATACTAGAAAAAAATCATACCGGGACAGTGTTCCCCGAGTAATCGAGATAGTACATAATCTTGCACTGTCTGCTAATTCTCAAAGAAGTCTAATTTAAAGCAAAAAAAAAAAAAAAAACCAAGATTAGCCCCTCATCTCTTCTTCTTGCGTATGAGGCAGCAGCTAATATTGTAAGCGTTGAGCCACTTCCACTGTGATGGTTGGGGTTGAGAAATCTGTTTCCACCGGTGGACGAAGGGTAGGGCACTCATTGAGAATGTGATCCGCGTCTCTGATGGGAGAACCGACATTGGCAGCCGTTCCTCAGACGACGCAGACAACTACTGCCCATCACTGGTCTTGAAAATAAAGCTACGATTTGCAAGCAATGTTACATATGAATGTGTACAAGTGACGATCCGGGATGGTCCTGAGAAGCTTGAGTGTCAGGCCTGGTGCCACACGGTCTCGTACGCTGCCAGTACGGTCCACCACGATGACGCCTGCCTTACGACCCTTTCCAAAGCTTTCCTCAATATCATTTGGAGTTTTACGATCTGGTGGACAGTGCTCCGGCCACGGCTAAATCCTGCTTGTTCGACGACTGGCTCCACCTGGCCAGGAATCCCCTCTCAAGGAGTGTGAAGGAGCGCACAGTAGTGATTTGGGCGGTAGTTCTTAGGGTTGTCGACATGCTTTTTTTGGTTTAGGGAGTGCGATGATTCAGTAGCTCTCCCAGATCTGGGTAAGCACTGTGTAGAACTCCTGGAGCGAATCTAGACATCGTGGGCGCATTGCATCAGGAACTCTGCTGGTATGTTGTCAGGGCCCTGGAGCCTTTTCACTCTTAGTTGGGCTGATAGCTAGGTAGCTCATCAGTTAGAAGGATGTTGAAGTTACCCGTCCACAGCCGGGGGCCTCGACGAAGTTTGTGGGGGGGTGGGGAAAATTCTCCCTTTTTTTTTATTGACAGAGCCGAGTTGTTGATCCTTATCAATCACTGTTCTGGAAACGACCATTTGAGAGGAGTTGCTCAGCATTTGAGTTGGCAGTTACTGGCCATTTCGATGGTTGGAAATTCTGCCGGTTTAGGCGGTTTAATAGTTTCCAGGCGCTTCCGAGCTGGAAGTTGGCTAAGTCGATCCTTTGGACCGTCTCCTCCCAGCCTCACGGCGTTCCTGTCCAAGCAGTTTGTAAGATCTCAAGCCTTGGATGACGCTTCTTCCACCGGGTTTTCAAATTCAGGAAATCAGTGTCAGGGTATCACATTCTCTCCCAGAGGGACTGTAATTGCGCCGGCAGCCACGTCGGATGGTCTTCTTTGCTATTATTAAGTTGTCATATTAAAGAGTTTGACACAGTGCTGTGTAAGAAATGTTCAGGTTGGAGGAGGATGGTGTCGGAAGGTTGGGCCACTTATGAATCACCAGGTTTTTGAACTGGTCCCCCAGTCTGCCTTGCGGAAGTTCCACCACCTTTTCACTGGCTTTGTTGGAACAGGCTTAGCACGGCTCTCCTGAGCGATCAGTGATGGTCTGGTGTTGGGACTTCGGAAAGCGGTCTAGAACAGTACGGTGAACGGAGATGGTGTCCATGTTTGCAAAGCAAGTTCAGGGTTTGTAGACGTATTTCACCTTCCAGAGTTAAAGTGTCTGGTTGCTTGGGGTAGTGCATAAGTTGTACACCGGATTTTAAGGCCCAGTCCTCTAGGGTACTCCATCAGGGTTGTTTTCATGTAACCCCAGGTAATGCTATGGCTATTAAAGTCGTCAGCATAAATGCAGGGTGCACCATAGGTTGGTAGAGAGTCGCTTGAAGCCGATGGTTAGGTGGCTTGTAGACATTGGTGACAAGGAACATCTGCAATTTGGGTATGGTTGCCATTCCAGGTGTAGTCCCTGCAGGTGGAGGTTGCAATTTTGTTCCATGGGGCTGAGTTGCAGCAAAGGTGGCAAAAAAAAATTTGTCCGTGAGTACGCTCTCGGGGTGGTGCAGCTAGGGTGTAGCCGCAGACTGTTTCAGAATGGAGCTGTCAGTAGCGTGTTGGTCTCTTGGAGGAGAATCGCAGTGACCTTATGCGTATGTGTGAGGCGTTCAATGGTGTTTATCTTTGCCCTAGTGGGACCTTCCACATTAAGTTGGAGCACTGAGATGCCATCTGGCTTGAAAACATATGGGTGAATGCCTGCCCTGATAAGGGCACGTGTGCCAGACACTTGCAATCAGATAGTGTCCTCTGACGTGGCATGATTAAAATACAGTGAGATAAAAGACAACAGTTAATTAAAAAGCAGAATTAAAAAAGACAACAGATGTTAGCGTAGCCTCGTTTGATTATCATTCGCCTGAATAAATCAGTTACCGGGGTTCACCACTAGGAGGTTGATAACTTTGAAACCCCAGCCCCTACTGAATTATATTTGTGCCCCCTTTCTCGCTGTATTTGTAAGTGCACTGTGTCATTTTTGTTGGCTTGTTATTTGGGTACAATTGAAATTTGTGTCTCAAAATGTAAATATATAGAGATAATGGTTCCCAGAAATCCAAATCAAATCTTACCCTTACCATTTTTTTTTTCTTCCGTTTTGGTGGCTATAGTTGAGTCAGTTAAGGGGATTTTCTGCCAGACCGTTCAATTTTTGAGGAAAGCCTGAAACTTTGTACATGACTTCTATAGCAACAATCCTAGGTTCCAAAAAAATAGACCCAAAAATGTTACGCCCCTCGTGGCGCCATATGGATTCCACAAAATGGCCGCCAAAATACCCGTTTTAGCCATAATTCTTCCTTTCTACAGCCCTTAGAGCAGATTCAAGTGTCTATCCCCTATTTTCCTTGATACCAATGAACCCTTTGGGTGTTATTATTTTCATCCAATGGTTCCAATCATTTGAATTTTATAAGATGGCCACCATAAATGGGCCAATTCGGTGAAGTCGAGACGTCAACTGGTCGCAAAAGCCCTAAATTTCAACAGATTCTCGTAATATGTTAGAGGTGCCCACTGCCTACGGGGAAAGACGCTTTTTCGGAGGTCAATGGGGCAGCCTCCCGCTCAAGAGCACGAGCGGATCAATTGCACCTCAGCAACTAAGCCATTGTAAAACAACAGGGAATGGAGGAAGCTACCCCCTCCATCACGATGGGCGCTCACCAGCCCAAACCCCCCCCCCCCCCCCCCCCCAGGGATATCAGGCCCTAAGAACCAGAGGTGGCACTAAGATTGATTTTGAGATATATCAATTTTTTAAAGATTTTTCAGATACGACATATATTATACACCCTCTCAGTTAGGACTTCACTATGACGTCCAATGCTTTAAACTTTTTGAAGAAAAGGATTATATATGTAGCTACCACGATACCAAACAAGATCATGTATGTCTCGTCATGACGAAAAATCAGGGAGTGCCACTCCTCCTTGGTCGTGAATGTAGTAGACAAAACCCTTGGTTGACGGGTTAAATTATGTGAAAATGGCAGGCCATTTAAAAAAATTCAAGATGGCACCACAAGCAACTATCCGGCAACTTTCGGGATGCCGTATTTGTATTCATTAGCTCACAACACGATGTTTACCTCATTTGACATCACAAACATGGGTATGGACACCAATTGGGAGCCGCCTTTGTTGCTCGCAATGTTTTCAAAATCACGGAGCGAACCCATGTGTTTAGGTGGGAACATTTTTGCTACTAGATCTAACAGACAAATACGCTACGCTCTTTTTTGCGGGTATGTCGGTTGGTAGTCATTTTCCTCTAAGGCTGATGGTATATGCATACCCGGTAACATAAGTGCCTATGGATACTTTAAGGGGCGTGTTCCGACGTCTTTGGGACCCCCCTGATTTACCCCGGAAGTAGTACGATGTTGATATCAGATGAAAGGCCGTATTTTCTCATTGGTCGTCCTGAAATTTGAGCCCTCGAATCCATTTCATTCCTCAGATATAAACAAAAAACCGCCGTTTAGTGGTTAACCCACTTTATTAGCACAGTATTGAATAGTGGATTTGCAACATGCATTTATTGCGTCTAACATAAAAACCGCAAGTTGGTTTCCCACGGTACTGATGGGGTGTAATGTTTGCAAGTGCCGGCTCTCATCAGGCGCGGATCCAAGGGCGGGGCCGGAGGGGGCGCGCGCCTCCCGTAATTCTGCAAACTCTTGCAAATCAGCCCATTTTAAGCCTTTTTGGACATTTTTCAGCCTTTCAGCCCCCCCGGTCATTTTGACGTTTTTCAAATCCTGGATCCGCCACTTGCTCATTCAAGTTGAGAACATAATACACATAAATCGGAACAACACCTTTAAATAATCGCTAAGAGTCCAACAATTTCACTCGCCTTTGATTGCAAAATATTTAACTCATGTAAATATAGTTTATTATAGCCCTGTCTTCTTCGTCTTCTTCGTCATTATATAGATATCACAGGCAAATTTTAGAATATAACAATATGGGATTTAACATCTCAGATACAAAATATTCACTAACTTCAAAGACACTCGTCATTCTGAGTTTATAAAATATAGGTAGAAAGCACCGTGCACCGATCCAGAGAGCGATTGTTTGGGACACAACCATTCCCCATATTTGAACAGTTCCACCACGGTAGTATACATCCGCTGTTATACCCTGAACAGTGCAGCAATCCATGAGAATAGGGAGGTTGCGAGTAACCCATTAATGTCTAACGGAACACCTTCTTCGTACGCTTGTCTCTTCAAATCACTCTCCTGTGCAAGATTTTCACATGACAAGTAAGAATATAGATGTTCACGTTTATGGCAAGCCGGCCATAACGTATTGTCTGCAACCGTTGCGAGAAAGTAGCAACGCGTTGCGACTTTCGGCAACGCGTTGCGACATTCAGCAACGCGTTTTGCTGTGTCGGCCAATCAAATCATGAATTTCTGTGACGTAAATTTCAACAATAGACCCACAACGCGTTTGCTAGATACTTTGTCAACGCGTTCAAACCTTCACACCGCGTTTTTCGAGCTTCACAACGCTTGCAGCAAAGCTTCACAACGCTTTGCTAAGGTTAACAAGCCATAAGGGTCATAACGTAATTGCCGTAACGCGTTGAGAGAAAGTCACAACGCGTTGCGACATTTTCGGCAACGCTTGCGGACATTTCAGCAACGCGTTGCGGTGTCGTAATCAAATCACAATCATGAATTTCTGTGACGTATTTCAAAAATATAATTCACCCCACCAACCGTTTTTGCGACCTTCAAACGCTTGCCAACCTTCACACTCACAACGCGGTTGCAGAAAACGTTATGACCTTATTTCCTTCCCCAACGCGTTGTGAAGTTACAACGCGTTGTGAAGCCGCAACGCGTTTGATGGTTTGCAACGCGTTGGGAAAGCCATAGCGGGTCATAACGTATTTGCCGCAACGCTTTGTGGATCTATTTTTTTGAAATACGTCCATAAATTCATGATTTTGAATTGGCCGTGGCCGCAACGGCGTTTCCGAAACTTCGCAACGCGTTGCTTTCTCACAACGCCGGTTGCGCAATACGTTATGCCCCTTATGGCTAATTAACCTTAGCAAAGCGTTGTGAAGCTTCCAACGCGTTTGTGAAGCTCGCAACGCGTTGTGAAGGTTCGCAACGCGTGTGTGAAGGTTCGCAAGCCGTTGCCAGATACTTGGCAACGCTTTGTGGGGCTAGTTTTGAAATGTCACCGAAATTCATGATTTTGATTGGCCGACACAGCAACGCGTTGCTGAAATGTTCGCAACGCGTTGCCGAACTGTCGCAACGCGTTGCTACTTTTCGCAACGCTTTGCAGCCATACGTTATGGGCCTTTATGGCTTGCCATACACGTTTAGACGCGTTTCTCCGCATCTCCCACTATAATCGGTTAAATCTCCTATATTTGTTCCTTTTTTTGTTCCTTTATCTAGTGTTTCTAACAGTGGCGGATTTAAGAGTCGGCAGTATCAGCAGGTGCTGACAGGCCCCGCTAAATATTGGCTCTCAGGGCCCCCTCGTACACACTTAGTCCCGCAATAAAGTGCGATATTGTGTTGCTTCTTGACGCTAAAAGGGCCCTTAAGCTGCTGACGGGCCCTTTTCCTTAAATCCGCCACTGTTCTAGATGCTTCGTGCATAGGGGGGTCATGTGGACCCACGATTGCGTTTTTTTTTCGCGCACCGTGTTTTAAAGCGGCCTGCCATTTCACAAATATGAAATTTTCTTCATTTGCTTTCAAATGGCTAGTCTATGCATTGCACGAATAGAGAATACATTTTACCCATGAAATAACATTCTCAAATCAGATAGGGACTAATAAGAGGCTAAAGAGACATCCAGGTAAATTTGTAGGAGGGAAACTTTTAAGTTTTCCATAACTAAAGGACTTCGTGATCCACAACCTCGTCCCCCCCGACTTACGCTTTAAAACCAAGTTGAGCTTTTTTTACATCATCTGAACCGTTAACATTGTAATCCATGTGGTTTGCCTAACCTTACGTGCAAAATTCGCTCGCATCTGTAAGAAATTCAAATTTTGCATTTTCTGTCCGTAACGGACAGAAATTATACAGAACATTGAGCTATGGGACCATGGATACAACCATTGCTCATAACCCAAAACCGCAGATCTGGATCACCTCACATTTTGTGACTTATTAAGCTTTTTCACATTTTCAGGGATATCTAGTGAGCAATTAATAAAACAGAATGTGCTGATACACGAAATAACCTTTTAAAATCAACAAACGTGTAATATTACACAATATCATAGACTCGTACTTATGATATTAAACACAAAGGTCCACAGACCAGTCAAACAGGGTACATACAGTGGGAAACATGCATACGGTTGCGTTTCTTGTGTTAACGCCCATTTCCGTCGTTCGCTGAATTAATGTCGCCGCGACAGTACTTTAAAATCGTTCTGTTTACCCATAAGGACGCTGATTTGGTCGTAATCAATTCAGTTGAGGGTGAATGTCATATAAGGCTTTACAACCATGCAAAATATCGATTTTGAAAAATCTGAGGAACCCCTATTCTTCAACATGTGCCAGTGTCCCTCTTTAACGCTAATATTTTTGCCCAGTTTGTATGTAATGCCAAATTTAGTTGCGTGCGTCATATTTTTGGTGGAAAAAATTGAAATCGGCCATGGCGTTTTTTTTTTACTAATTACATAATTAGGCTTCTTTGGCGCGCTATTCAAATTTGTTTTGCCCCTTACCTCGTACTGAAGCAACTGTTTTGATTTTTATTTCAGCAATGGATTGTATTTTATGTCCTACATTATGAGCCAATGTATGGAAAAAAGCCATTCGGAAAGTGATTCTTTCATTTTTGGGGCAGAGAACTCAGGCATTAATATAATCTAACACAAATACCTGCACGTATGTTCCAGTGAGAGGCTTGCCAGGAGAGACAAGGCAACGGGGAAAGAACCACATGCCCTTTGGTCCAAGCATATATTCCTTGAGTCCTTTTGTCGCCCCCCACAATGCATAGTGAGACCAATGCCAACAGACACTGAAAGTACTACTGCAGAAAACACCCAGCCAATCATACAAACGAGAAATCACTGCCGTAATCGTCATCTTGTTGAGTTTAAATTCCTCCTACACAAAAGTATAGTAAAAACTGACGACATTATTATCTTATATATATGTTAATTTATTTACTACTTACTTTCATTTTTTCACTTACAATATGTTACACAATAATATTATGTTCGACAAAGAGATCTGATGTTGTCCTGCTATAGGCCGATATGACCTTGCCAAATTGTCTCACATTATGTTTTGATGGCTTCTGGGCAACATTATTATTATTATTATTATTTTTACCCAGGGTTACCTGATTCAGCTAACCGCTGTTCTTACACGGGTCCCTGCATCAACATATTACAAATATTTACAACATAATACAACATATAATCACTAACAAATATATATCATTGAGTATTAAAAATCTTGTAATTGCACAAATGTTATATACAAAAGTTAAAAATAACCCCTTTCATACAAACTAACACATACCACAAAAACGTACACGCTCATACGAGCGCACAAACACACACACATATCCACGCACGTGTGCGCACACATGCGCACACATGCACCACACACACACGCAAACACACAAACACACACACACATATACACACATACACACACACACACACACACACACACATACACCCCACACACATCGGTTATTAAAATAGTATTAAAGTTAAAAATGAAGCACTAAATTAACACGTTAAAATACCAAAAAATCACGCACCATTACAGATAAATTAACTAATTATAGCTCACACGATGCATGTAAATATTGCACAGGCGATGGCACAACAATTATTTACACATATATTATTTGTTTAAAAGATTGCACACTTGGTGAGTTCCACGGCAAAGTCAAGCTGTTCCATTTACACAATCGATAGAAAAATGCACACGTGATGGCATAATTATTTACACATATTTTGTTTAAAATTTTGTTTGAAACATTGCACACTTGTTGAGTTCCGTACGGCAAAATCAAGCTTGTTCATAATTGAACACCATCATAAGAAAAAGAGGACTTTAAATATAGAGTATCAGAACCATTGGAAATTGGTGGAAGAGCCAAATGGCCAGCTGCAGCTTGCCTGGTATTTACGTTATGCATATTAGATATATATTGAAATCTTTTGCAAAGATAAGTAGGTGCGATGTTGTTTAAGCATTTATACATTAAAAGGCATTTAAAGTAATTCGAACGAGTTAATAGCGAATCCCATTTTAATAGTGGAAACATAACATTAGACGAAGTGAGGAAGTTTACTGACAGGATAAGCCTTACGCAACGTTTCTGTAATACATTAAGTTTGTGAACATCCTCACCGAACTTACCAAACCAGACAGTACTACAGTAGTCAAAGTGTGGTTGAATAAGGCTCTTGTAAAGAACATTAAGAATGGTTGAATCAAGAAACACCTTGAGGCGCCTTAAGAGCGCCATCTTGTTAAAAGCCTTTTGCACCCCACTGTTGACATGATTATGTCAAAGTAGTTCATTGTCAATCGTGACACCTAGACATTTAACATTCTTGACTTTTTTTAGTTCACAATTATTAATTCTAACATTAAAATCATCACTGTTTGCAACACGTAATTTTGAACCACTACCAATAAGCATTACACTTGTTTTGTCTGTATTGAGGAGAAGTTTGTTATAATTTAGCCAATCATTAATTGCACAAAGATCTTCAGTTTCTTAGAAATCACATTTACATTACTACGACTAACGTACAGTGTGGTGCCATCAGCATACATCGAGACTTTACCATGTTTTATAACATTTGGCATATCGTTTATAAAAATCAGAAATAAAAGTGGGCCTAAAATACTGCCCTGTGGAACTCCAGTATTAATTGGAAGGGGGTTTGAAATAGAACCTTTGAAAGACACCCTTTAAATTCTCCCAGTTTTTAGGTAAGATTCAAACCATTTAAGGGTAATATCCGTAGCATTGATTTTACGAATCTTTTCAATCAGAATGTCATGATTTACCGTATCGAACGCCTTTCTGAGGTCTACAAAGGTGACACCAATCATTTTCCCATTATTTATACATGAGAGCCAGTCATCGACCATATCAACTAAAGCGGTTTCGGAAGAATGGCCAGGACGAAAACCTGATTGATGAACATTTAATATACAATTATCATTAATATAATTTATGCATAAATATGTTTATGTACTGCTCTTTCAATAATCTTACAGCAGGGAGTATAGAGATGGGCATGTAATTATTAGCATCCTCTAAGTCTCCATTTTTGTGAAGTGGGGTAACCTTAGCTTCTTTCCATAATTTAGGAAAGATTCTCATAGACAATGACAGATTCATTATATATGTTAAACTCTCAACAATGATAGGTCGTGCTAATTTCAAAATCTTGCTAGTGATTTCATCCAGGCCAACTGCCTTCATTGAACTCATTGCACGTATCTCTTTATCTACAAAATCGCACGAAATTTGAGGTATATCAAGTTGAGGTTTATCCCCATCTTGTGTCATATTAAAATTGTGGACCATGTTAATCCCATCACCATATTCCCCATTACAACTACTAGCATTGTTATCAATCAATTTATCGGTAATACTTGTGAAATGGCGATTGAAGCCATTAACAATGTCATTACCAGAGGTTAAAGCTTATGACATATAAAATAGAAGATGGATTGGATATATTCTTAGAGGGAATTACATTTCTCAGAGTTTGCCATAGATTACTGGGATCGTTGGAACCTGTATTAATAAGCTCTTTGTAGTAATTACATTTAGCATCTCTAGCCATACGCGTTACCTGGTTGCGTGCAGCTTTATACGCTCGCCAGTCGGCTGTATTGTTAGAACGTATGGCAATGCGGTGAAGGTAGTCTCTATGGAACATACTCTGCTTAAGCTCACTATTCAACCAGGGTGCTGGTGATCCCTTAACTCTTTTAGACTTTTAGGTAAGCGACGGTCAACTACGTTAAGCAACTTTAAATTCCATATACTTAGTGCATCATCAACATCATCAATTTTCAAAATATCACAAATCAGTAACGAAGCTGTTTACATCAACATTTTTAAATGAACGGTAATTTATAGTCTTATGCTTGCCTTTTATAAGCCAAGCATTTCTTACAGCATAAATCATGAAATGATCACTCAGTGATGTTTGAATGACTCCACTCTTATTGTATAACTCGGACATAGACGTAAAAAAGAGATCAATAATGGTTTTACTATGTGAAGTAACCCGAGTTGGAAGATTAATCAACTGCTGTAATTGGTGCATATCACAAACAAATTTCAAATCATCAACTTGCTTACACTTGACATTTACAGAAAAATCACAATTGAAATCACCAAAAAGCACTATTTCTTTATCTTCATTAGATGCATTCGTTAACATAGTGGAAAGCCTGTCAGATAAAAGATTATTCTTCCCATCGGGATTATGTAGGGCACATACTAAGATGGAACTAGTGTGGGGAGGTGCAATTTCAAACCAAATACATTCAACAGATTTATCACAAAAATCATCTCTACGTTTGAAGTTAAAACATTCATTGATGTAAATAGCAACCCCATCCCATCCCATGTACGATCACATCTAAGGATATGAAACCAATTTAACTTTATTTCCATATCTGTGACTGTTTGATCGCAGAGTGTTTCATTAACACATATAATATCAAATGTTTGGCCACACAAATGCCTGAACTCATCAATTTTACCAATTAAACTAATATATTCATTGACCTTATTCATTCATTTAAAAAAACGGGCATCCTTGAGCACACTGAGATTGGGAAGGGGTACATTAACGGGGGACAGTGGCGTAAATTTCTTTTTGACATTGGGGGATGGGGGTTGATGAAAAATGAATGAAACAGGGTCTGCTGACAAGAACTGTTACTAGCACATGTGCGAGCGAAGTGAGCTAAACAATCGCCATTTAGAACCTAAAATATTTGAATGTAATTGTAATTAGAACAAAATGCGAGCGAAGCTCGCGGAAATTTAACATCGTCACAATTGTCACCTTGCCTTGTCGTCGTCGACAAAGTAGATTACACATGGCATAAGGCTTATTACTCAACGAATTGCTAGTTTGCCTTGGGCGAGTGATAGTGGTCTTGAAAGACGAATATTGCCTCCTTGTTCAAAAGGTTCTTGATTGAACTTGTCAAATCAGAACCCCGCTCTCATTTGTTATGGGCAAAAATACTGTCTGTATTGAAGAACGGCAAAATGTAGTTAAAACTGTAACTCTGAAGATTACCATCAAAGATTGGATCTTTTTAAATAGATATCTTACATAGGAAGCTCGCCAATTTACCATCTCTGCAATTGGAAGGTGCCAATACTTGCTCTAGGCATACGACCTTTGCACAAGAGTCCTGCACACTATATGGAGGTTTATAGGCATCCATGGACCTGGATGTTTCCAAATCTTAAAAATGTTACCTGATAATCCTTGAGCATTTTTAAGTCGGAAGGAATAATTTAACAGGGTTTAAAATTTGTAATGTTTGAATACGGGTTAGAAGGTTGCTTAAACAAAAATAAAAGATGGTTGCTCTTTCTAGGACAAATATTTTCGCCGTTCCAACATGAGGTTATTTAAAAAAAAGACACAAAAATCTGGGATGTTAATGTGATCAACCCAATTTTCTTCCGGCTTCTTTTTTACGTTTACCGTTACACCTGATTGTTATCCACAGCCGTCTGAGTTATTATGATAAAATGAGAGTAAACAAAAATATATAAAACGGCGACACACTTTGACAACCAATTGGATTATTTATTCTATTACTATATCCCTGTGCAAATTTGATGAAAAATTCATTGCGGCGAATATGTTACAACGTCTTTCTATGAGAATATGGCATATAGAGGCGCTTTTAAAATACAAATCATGAAATTTAGAGCCTATATGGAAGATTTCCCCCAATGGATTTTTTCTGATTTTTTTTCGAGTGAGCTCTTGAGTGATACCTCTTGTATGTCCCTACTTATATCAGTTGATCAAAATTGTGTCGCCATTGCTTAAAATACTCTAACAGGCGATTGCGGGGGTCAAAAAACAGCGCTTGTTATCGATAAGACTGGTACTAACTGCATTAACCTCTAAACCCCACCAGGAGTTCTACACATTGTGTCCTTTACCGTCCAGTCCTTACCCAGATCTGGAGGAGGGATACCACCATCGCACTTCTCCAAACAAACACGCCTGTTGGCAACCCCAAAACTACCGCCCAATATAACTACTATGTGTTGTTTCCTTAAAACTCCTTCTTGAGAGGCTGGCTGATCCTGGCCTGGTGGAGCCATCGTATATCCTCATCTGCCTGACGAACCAGCAGATGGATTTCGCTGGTTCGTTGAGCATGTCCATCATGATTGTAAAACTCAAAATAATATTGAGGAGGCGCGTTAAAAGCGTCCCGTAAGGCGGGTCCGTTCATCTTGGTGGACCGGTTAGTTTCATGTAAGAACATTAGGAAGTAGACTCCTATAGCATGAAATCTTCTATCAAAGGATCAAATAATTACAAGGATTGTACAACTTAATTCCGTAAAAGAGTATTTACTCTCGTCTAACTCATGCATATCTTACACAAGACACAACGGTGGACCTTACGGCAGCATATGACACCGCGTGGCACCCGGGCCTTGACACTCAAGCTTCTCCGGACCATCCCAGATCGTCACCATGTACATTTCATATGTAACTGCTTTAAACAGTAGCTTTTGGGTCTTGACTAGTGATGGGCAGAGGCCGAGCGTCGGATTGCGTCTCTGAGGAAACGGAGTCCCACAATCAGTATTGGCTCCCATGTGCTCAACTTGTATATCAGCGACTTATCTTAAACAACATCTAGACAAGATGGCATACGACGATCTTACCTTTCTTCACTCGGACAGAAGATGGACTGAAGTAGAAAGTACAACTTACTGCAGATATGCCCTACTTGCCCAGTTATATCTGAAGACCTGGAGACTCAAGCAGAGTGAAGCTAAGACCACCGCAACTGCATTTCATCTTAACACCAAGAGGAGGCTCATCGCCCAGCTTAAATCAACCTCAATGGAGCACCTCTGCCATACAATCTACACCAACTTATTGGGTATGAGCTTGACCGGCAGCTTACTTTATCGGCAGCATCTCGATGCGGCATTGTGCAAAGGTATCTTCGTGGAATAACCTCCTGTGCCGCTTGCTGGATCTTCATGGGGTTGCTGCTAGTCCATCCACTCTAAGCCAACCGCCCTGGCTCTGGTCTACAGCGCTGCCTGAATATGCCGCCCAGCATTGGGCAACAGCTCCTCACACAAAAAAGCTGGACACAGTATTCAACGAGGAACATGAGAACATTACCGGCTGTCCCAGCATTGAAACCGCAGTGCTGCGGTTGATGAATAAGCTTATTTGTTGGACAACAGCACCTGCTGCATAGTTACTATCAAAGAACACCACCGTCGGCAGAAAGGAGATTTTGCGCTTCTCGTCGATTCCTTTCTGCCGCACGCTTGCTAAACTCTCCAAAGCTCCCCACCCGCTCCCCAATCAACATCTTAATAATAATATAAAATAATGGGATAACCGCAATAACATCAGATCATTGCGCTCATAAAGTTCAAAAGAAACATGGGAGAAGGCAAGATGGGAGCGGTTAAAAAACAAGAACAAGTAAAAGATGGAAGAAGTCACAGGTGCGGGATGATAAACAAGGTTAAAAATAGCACGTGCAAGCAGCAATCCGGATCTGAGAAGATCAGCAACACGATAGGTTTTAGCTGCGGGTTTGAAGGACTCAATGAATTTAGATGACTAATTGCTATCGGATGTGGTTCATGGCGAAGGCAAGCTTTGAAAAAGAAAGATCTGCCACCTACAACCAGAGGCGCGATGCTTATGTGTTAAACCAGTCCTGTAGTGTCAAGGTTCGACCGAAGACCAGCATGTCCTGGAGGTTGTAGAGAACCATGGCTTTTTTAAGGTATTAAGATGGGTCCGGCCATGCAAGCCACTTTTTAGATTGTAAGCGGAGAACTTGATTCTTCCTGCCATACGAAGCCAGTGAAGATCTGTTCAGTAAGAGGGGTTACATGTTATCGGCCCGCCACAAGTGCAAAAAACCAACTCGCAGGCCTTATTCTGCAGTCATTGAAATTGTTGATGTAATATTTTGAAATTCCAGGTAAAAGACAGTTGCAATAGTCTAAAACGGCTGATGATTCTATTGGCCCCCGAACAAGCATTGTGCACAGGTGTCTTTAATGAACTTATGATGACGCCACAGATTGTTTAGATGGAAAAGTTTGCTGTTCTGCCTATTGGCTGTGAACTGGTCGTCATTTGCATGTTCGCGTCAAAGGACTACGCCAAGGTTGCGCAATTTGGAGGTGATGAAAAAGTGTTGTCATCAAGTTGAGGGGTTTTTAAGCCAGATAGGCGACCCTTGATCTTGGGGATGAGCACCAATGAAGACATGGAACACTGCCCTGGCGAGGATACCCAAGACTAGACCAATGCACTATCACACCTAATGACAGAACTCCCACCTGGTGCAAGTCTTCCACGTAAGGAATGGGGCACATTGAACAGGGATTCGCACAGAAGTCGGTCGTTTCAACAGACCAATATGCCCACCGATGGGTGCGACCATCTCCAGCCTGCCAATGTGGCTCTCAATCCCAGACTGAGGTCATTCTCAATGAGTGCCCCTCCATTACTTTCGGTCCACCGGTGGATATACACTTCTCAAAACCAAAAACCAATCAACAGTGAGTAGTTGGACATCCACAAAGTCAACACATTTAGCTGCTGCGCAGACGCAAGAAGAAGAAGAACACGTCATTATCTGTATCTGTTCTGTACTTCGGCTTGCACTTCAGGGTAGCTTTTTAAAATAATTACTTAGAAGGATGACGCCAGCCTCGGTCGGCTTACCTTAGTAGTTGATATTAATTCAAATGACTGTCCATGTTCACATAACATCACATAATTGTCACCTGATTTTTAAAAGCAGCCCAAAACTTTAATCAGTATTAATAGTACTATCTTAAACATAAGTTTGTGTATTACTCAATGCAGTTGGGACAATGGAAGATGGGGCATACGACATACAATTAAAGAATCGATTTGCATTATCTCTGTGTGCATTTCTTAGGCAGTTACGTGAACTTTGAATATCAGATAAAGCAAAAATCGCACTGTAAATAAATTTAATCATGTTCTAATCGAAAACAATTTCAGAAAAATTCTTACTAGTGCTTTTTTATATTATTATTGGAAACCCAATGTCACCACATTGAGAAAAACAGAATCACTACTAAATTAGATCTAATGAATCCTGGCCTAAGATAATATGATTCAATTTAAAAACGCAAAACCGTTAACCGTTCTCGTTACTGCCACCCACATGGGTTGTAACTGCCGAGAATTTAAATTTACCTTACGAGGTCTTAGAGTCATTATATTTCCTAAAATATCGAGTTATGTCGTAATACCAACCTTCCAGAGGGTGTAAAGAAATACCACATCCGATAGATGCATCTTTACAGAGAAAATTGGTGATAGTTAAAATACCTTAAAACAAGATGCATAAAGGGATATTAATGGACGAAATTTACGAAACAAACTAAAATCCCAATAAGCACCAAACTCTTCTCAGGCAATTTTATAAACCACCTAGTTTAACTTTAAATGTTCACAAGCTCACGCCTATTACTACCTCGTACTGGCGTTTGGATATGATGAGAGAGCAAAACAAAGTGCACATTTTTTCGACCACCTACACACTCTGCAAAAAAATCATGGCCAAATGTTCCCCAATCTACATTTGAAAAAGGCTACAAATCTTAAATCGGGAACTTAAATGTATGTGAGGGGTCAAAACATACAAAATGATGTTAATCAGGAACAATGGAATTTACGTCTCATGTAGGAATACGTTTTATATTTAGTTTTAGATCGTAGGGTAGTGTGAAATACACTAAAAATGACCCAGTGGAACCCCTTTTAAAATTATATGATTGTATATCAGAAGATTCGTATGCACGTGTTAAATTGTTCTTTTGAACAGGCGGCATGTTTCTTCTTTGGGACTTCAAAATTTACGGGATTCCATCATCAAACACCATCAATTCTTACCAATGGCAACCCGTAGGTTCTATTTTAAATAAGACCAAGACAACACAATTGATGCCGGCCTTTCGAAAAATTAAACACAACCTCTGATTGAAATAGATTATCGCTATAAGTGAAAGTTATGTGTAAGTTAGAATTCCTATGATTCAACAGTAAACTGGATTTCGGCAGTAATCTAGAGTTTACCGTAGTTTGCTCTTCACAGATTTTCCTCGTTGGAACAACAGCTCATCAAAACTGTGTGAATGAAAGAAGACATTGACCTCATTTGTATTGGAATTTTTATCCCTGCCTATGCAAAATGCGATTTTTACTCTGGAAGAACCTTTTAAAATTTTGTATTTTGTGTCTGTAAATTTAAAAAACAGAGTGGGCCTATGGGGAGGCACCGTGATACAACAATTCATTTACTCAAAAAACATCAAAAAAATGTCGGAATCAACTGGATTTTGGAAATCACATTTTATCGGGGACATTAGTGAACATAAACAAAAACATGAAAAAGTAAAAAATTAAAAAAAATTGTACCTTTAAGGTACAAGAATGTTCCTCCAAAAAAACTATTACAATCAAAGATTATTTATTTTGGCCAAAACTGAAGTTAATCTCATCTAGAGGTAAACTTCTTCTTTTTCATGATATTGGGAACATATTACAAGCTTGCATTAGATTTTTAGTTGGCTGTAATATGTGTGATAATTTGATTTAAGAATTATGGCCAATTATCTGGGCACTTGAAAATCCCTTTGGTCCGGTTTCGACTATCCCGATATCAACACATTTACTACCCTTATGATCAAGGCGTTTTTCGCTTATTTTTTTGTTATTTTAGGTTTGCTACGGTCCCATCAGGATGTGCTATAGCGGCTCCGCCGCCTCGGCGATATGTCACGGTTGGGGAACACATTTTGAGGCATCTTGGACTAAGAAGACACAGCTTACACTAACAATTACCATTTGAAAATCAAAGTCGAAACGTTTATTTTAAATTAAAATACGAAATAGGGTAAAAGTGCCACCTCGTGTCATTATACATAATTATATGTGTATAGGTCACAATTGCCAATTAAATACCATGTAATCATTGCATAAGCACGGACTTTTTCAAGCCAACCACGTACAGGTTATGTTAGCACAAAATCCAAAGTCCGAATTTTTCGATTTTTTAATGTTCGGGAATCAGCAAATCACTGCGTATCCCTCTAATTCCTAACCAGTCTGGCATGTCTCAGCCTCAGGTTCCAGCATAAGGTCGAACCGTAAAAACACACTGCCTCGAAATAAAACTGCGCGGTCTGAACACTAACCATCGTTTTCAGTTAGTGTTTCACACTGGTTTCTTGATTTTTTCTTCTGGTCTCTTGAAGCGGGCGCGTGGAGGCAGTGGGGATGGGGATGGAGACGGGGGAAAGGAATCTTCACGGATTAAGCACAGTTTTTATTTATGATTTAAAATGTTATGATATTTTTTGACAGTTATGATATAGTGAAGAAATTGGTGCACGCGGCGAGCGATAGGTATCACAAAAGTATTGAGTGCGGCAGCATCAGTGTTTGGAAAAATTGCATTGATTTATACCAACAGCCGGAATAATAAAATTGGCATCATGGCTAAAATTGATTATTGGGTTGTGTAGTTCATAAAAAATACGTTGATGACAAAATAAAAGTGTGTGATGGCAATTGCATAATCCAACATTTTTCCACAAATGGCGCCATATTTTAAAGGTAATAGGGCTAATATGGCAACTAAGTGTCGGTCGAAATGTATGTTGTTGGGTCAAGAGGTTCAGTATACATTTGCCAGAATTGTCTGAGTAATGGAAATGTATATACAGGGCTTTTTGTCAAGATGGCCGACATCCCCGTCTAAAAAACCGTCTATTTCTTATTATATACCTAAGAAGATGATTTTGTTTGTCAATTAAAGTTAGTGTTTTCTGCTAAGACTGAATTCAATAAAAACTACATGTATTCCAAAACTGTACGATTGAATTTAAAAGTGATGTTATTTGCATTTGTCCTGTTTTCCAAGATAGCCAATCAATATTTAAATAAAAGTACCCAAGAGTGTTAGGGTTACTGCAATGTCATTGCTTAATGTGGCAATAGTGATAAAAATAATTAACCAGATGCTTGATAACTAATACCAACACATAATTCTCATGTAAATAACCTCAGGAACTTCCCCTACTGCTTTATGGCACTATGAACGAAAACCCCAAACATTGACTACCAAAAGGTCGTGAACGTATCATGGCCTATTTAATGACATATCTGAAACAAACCAAATATCTCAGTTTCGATTTAAAGAGGGCCAATCCAGATGATGTTTTGGGTGAAGAAACTATAGGAGTAGTAAGGTGTAACATTTGGGGTGTCACATGGGGTCCATGAAAACATAAATCACGACATCTGACCAGTTTAGAGAATACTGATGTTGAAATACCTTGACCCAAAGAACCATACACTTTGTCACCATTATCGTTCATTCCTAGGTGCTTATAGAATGAGGTTATTTTGCTTACGTTGACCATCGTGGGAAATAGTGACGTATCTGAAAAAAAACTTCAATTAACTTTTATATTCATCTGAAAGTTTTGTTAAATAGTTTTAGGAACTCATGACCCATAAAATCTTTATTTGAACCACAATTATCTTCAGGCATATAAAAAGAAATGTAAGTTTTGCAAGAGAAAATGTCAGCCATCTTGGAAATGTCGGCACATGCAACATTTTAATGTTTAGAAATAGTGTTTTAGTGAACTCTTTGACCGAGAAAACATTTTAAAAACACCAATTTCGTCTGTAGATGTTTTAAGGCTTTACGAAGGCTTTCATTTTGGAAATGGCGTCGTAATTGTCTTTACCTGTTTTCATGAACATCCAATCATCAACGGTCAAAATTTTTAGCTATGATGACAAATGTTATTATGCCCGTCCCGGTACCACTGTCCTAAACTGGTTGGTGCTGCATCACGATAGTCGTCTTTTCTCGACGTGGGATCAATCACGGGTAAGCCGGGACAATTGTTTTTTTTTCGCACTTTATAAACAGTGAGTTTTTCCTACGTAAGTAAGTGTCATTGATTTAAATTTTCAGCAAATTGCAGTGGGGAGGCCTAGCTCCAACCACCCCCCTATATTCCGCCAATTGAATTTCTTCTTTGCTTCAGTTATTCAGTAAAAAGTGTATCGCTGGCTCCTGTTTTCATTGCAAATAATTAACCCTCGTCTACCTGAGCCATTTTTTCAAACAAAACTCCCGAAGGGGGGGGGGGGGGGGTGTTACCACACCCCCCTGTGATTTTCGTTACTGAACACCGATTTCCTGTAAATTTGGTACCAAAGGATCGCTTAGAGTTTCTTCTTCCATTGGTACCAAATTAGTAATAAACATCCCTATTATGACGTCCACCATGACGTCATATGTTGAGAAATGTCCGAAAATAACTTAATATTAGGGTGGAAAATTGATATTTCGCAATTTAGCGACTCAAACCCCCTATTAAAGCTCTAAACTGATTTCTTTATATAAAACTAGTCAGTTTCCCTCAAGTAGTCAAAACCGCATGAAAATCTGAGTTTCCTAACCTTTTTGGCGAAAAATTGAATTTTTCACTATGTGTGTGTCCTATGGAAAATGGCAGTTTTGCTGAACATGGCTTAACTTTATGACGTCATTCGGACTGTAATCTAAGGCATGTTGGTACTCATTTTGGTATCAAAGGAAGAGAGGCCATAGCTCTCTATTTGGTTACCAAACTCAGTGTATTTGATTTCCTGTGTTGTTTTAGGCATGTTGGTACTTCTCTTCCGGAGGGGGGGGTGTTACCACCACCCCCCCCCCTCTATCGATCACTTTGGGATCACCCTGTATCACCTCTACCACCCGGTGGATGTTGTTTTTGGAATTAAAAGGAGGGCGGACAATTCAAATTTGACAATACACTATAGAATAATTTGGCCACACAAAAAAGGGGTTTTAGCAGCCGGGGAAAAACCGGAAGGGGGGTGGTCAACCACCCCCACCACCCCCCCCCCCCCCCCACCCCCTCGGTAGACGAGTACAAATATGAAGAACATGGTTTCTCCCATATGTTCCAGCGAACCTCTCCAAACGCCATACGTCAAACGGTGTTTATCTATTCAACGGACCTTGTACAACCCCCTTTGCGCGCGAACCATATTATCGACCTGACCCAACAACAGTATACAATAAGTAAAATGAGGGATATATTCACTGAAACTTGTAATTCCAGAAATTTGTCTTTATAGGTAGAAAATCATGTGGCGAAGTATATTACAAGTAGAGTGGAAGTTGTAAACACAGAACTGATACTAGGCTGGTGACGCCGTAAATCATGTAAATAGTCTGTACTTACGTGGCCTTTTTTAATCATGGTCGCTGGCGGGAGACGTTATGGGAGGCCTACACTCAATTCCCCAAGTGCACGTCGGAGATTTTGGCCCGAATTCATGCTCCAGGACCAGGACCAGTCTTATTATCTCATAAGGCAGCTATTCAATATTTTTCTACTTCAATCCACAACTCTGATGTTTTTATGATTCCAATCTCCAACTCTAAAATACAAATAAAATCATAAACTAAATTTTGTTCCTGGAGTGGGATTCGAACCCACGACCTTTAGATAACAAGACGAGCGCCACAGACACACGCCACGCAATCCGAGCCGGCAGGATCGTCGTTCTTTTGCAATACTTCAATATAAACGTTAACGGAATAAAGCGCACACATAATAATGAATAGCGCCCCTATGAGACGAGTTGAAAATACCTGCTCCTGGAGCATGAATTCGGGCCAAAATCTCCAAGAATCAATTCCCGTTCGCTCAATTGTACGCTCTAAATGCCTTACAGTTGATACTAGCTTCCTGGCTGGTTTCAAGAAATTCTGAAGATGATGAAGAAATACTGAAAATACTGTTTACACAAAGAAGCGCATAGCAATCGGGAATCATTTTTGAGCGTTCATATACTATACGTTAGAAATTGAGCCCACTAGACTTAAGCGCAGCTCTCGATAATCTACAAGGAACGTTTGTTGTGCGGAAGTATGATTACGTGTTATTGCTATGAGAGGATCCCGGTGGCACGGAAAAACGAATTTGTAGGCGAAAAGGTACTTGGGAAGGTCTTCTGAGCCGCTGTATACAGTCACCATTGCAACAAGGGTGAAAATTAATACCGATTTTTACACTTCAATCAAGGCCTAATAGATGGTATATGTGTGAAATCGCTCGTCGAAATTTCCAGAAATTACGGGATAACCCTTCTCCTTTAAAGGGGTAGCGTAGGGAATTTGACGACGAGTTTTCTCGTCATCTTATTTAAATGTTATTATTAGTTTTTATTTACATTTACACTGCAACATGGTGTCTTGACAAGAGACACATCGCGCGAAGCCAGTTTTGAGACATGGGTCTAAATGGACACAAGTCCATTGTTGAATAATAACAAGACATGTCTTAACCCTGGTTTACCTGAGCCGTTGTTGTAACAAAGCTCCCGAAGGGCGGTGGCTACCACTCCTCCTATGATTTCCTTACTGAACATCCGATTCCTACAACAGGTTCCCATAACTGAGATAGCTCAGAGTTTTTTCTTTCCATTGGTATCAAACTAAGTACCAATATTCACATTATGGGAAAATCTGATAATACTGAATATAGGGTGCTAAATTGGTATTTGCAATTTTACTGACATAAAAACATTATTATAGCACTAAAATGCTCTGAGTATAACACTTGTCACTTCCTATCAGAAAGTCACATGAAAATGGAATATTCCTTTCTTTTGTGAAACATTTAATTTGTGAAAAAATACATTTTCGCTGTGTGCAAAACTGTCTGTCTATGGAAATTGACAGTTTTGCAGATATGCTAACCTTACTAAGTCATTATGACGTAATGCTAGGCATGTTTGCGCCAATTTTGGTGTCAATAAAAAGAGCAGAACCATAGCTATCATTGTTTTCAAAATCAAATGTCTAGGATCCGACCATCAGTTACACGGCTACAGCCCTGATAAGATTCAAGGTCACCCTGGAGCAAAAAATTATCAAAAGCTCAGATTTAAAAAAAAATGGTGTCAAATTATTATTGCTGTGGTCATACTGAAGCAAACGATGCATTTCAATTCTGTGAGTGACAGTGACGTATACAATTTTGGGGTCAATTTTTGGGTGACCCTATAAACCATGTAGACCCTTGGAACATTTTGACCACTAAAATTACGCAACGAAATGCCAGGCATTGTAAAATAAGGCAAGACGAACAACTTGGCAGGTATGACACCGGTTTCAGGAAAATCAGAGCACTGTGTTTTACCCCAGGATGTCCTTGAACCTTAATAGGGCTGTACCTATTTAACCATAGTCGGAACCTTATAACGAGACAAATGTATTGGTGTGTATTTAAACACAATTTGACCTGATTTCAAATTTACCCCTGTACTAATTTTACCCCCTTATTTTACAAAGTTCCCCACATTTCCCAGAGGTTGGACTAAAACATTCTGATTCAGCACCCTTCAAACTATAGAAAACATCTTCAAACCTTCTTTCCCAAACTTTGAGAATAGGATTCTTATTTATAACCCTACTATGTATGATTTTTTTTCAGTCAGCGTAATCAAAATGAATAAAAACCTTGGTAGTCTTGGAAAAGTTGGAGAAAACAAGGTGGAAAAAGTTACTTTAATTACTTTGCTTTAATTACTTTGAAAGAAATATCAAAAGAAAAGGTTTTATTTAGGTATTATATCGTCGGCTGAATGTAAAAGTATGAATACAGCCTGAGCTCATGGGTATCCCGGTAACGAATACAGTAAGGATTTTCTGTGTCCAGCACCATATTGCTCTCCCAAATGGTTTAAACTGCTTAACACATTTGAGACATTTGAACCAAATTACCGGTAACCATATAACAGTAATCTCTCAGTGTAAAAATACAGCCTGCTTGACTTTTATATTTCTCAATTTTGCAGGAAGAACATTTTTGTGTTTCTATTAGCTTCTATAGGTGGTGTGTCCATAATCAGAGCAGGTAATACAATAGGACATTTATTACTATGATATAAATCAAATAATGTTTCCTTGATAAACGTAAACAAATACTTATTTACAACAGAAGAGAACGTAACTGAAATCAGTATCTTGTTAATGCAAGACCAACGTAATTACTACTTACATTGGTCTTGCAGTGAAAAAGTGAAAAAAAATGTTTAATGCAAGACCAACGTCTTGCATTGAAAAGGGGCAATACTGTATAATGCAAGACCAATGTAAGTGCAGCACTTACGTTGGTCTTGCACCAGAGGCTGTATTGAGTCAATCCCACAATGCACCGGTTTTGGGAAATTTCAACCAATAAAGTCATGTGATCCCACAAAAACCCTGACTTTTACACTCATTTTAGGCCACAAGGTGCTAGTACTTAGGAATTTTTTGCATGATTATGCAATGTCCTGTTGTTCTTAAACTTCTTGAACACTTTTTATCCATAAGAAGGGACATGTGTTTAGTAAAAGTGCAGTATAGGCACCCTCTGGTCTTGCACTGAAAAGGTGCAAAAATGTTTAAAAGACCAACGTAATTGCCACTTACGTTGGTCTTGCACTGAAAAGGTGCAAAAATGTTTAATACAAGACCAACGTAATTCCATTAAGTGGAAAAACGCATTGCACATATGTTATCTTCTTTTTCTAATTAAAACTTTTAATCACTTATATATATCTTCTCACATAGTTTAAATTATGCGCGAATACCTCCTCTTTCAAAATTCACCAAAATCTCAATTTCGCCAAAAATGTCACTTACGTTGGTCTTGCATTCAGCAGACGATATAAGAGAGGTAATTGTTTTATTCTTGGAATGACTTTAGAATAGGTTGTAAATGTTGTCGGAAGAAAACAATCGCCCTTTTATGCTCTCTAAATGTAAAAGAGTGAAAATCACTTTTTCAAGGAGTCACTCTAGGGACCAGCCTTTGTTGGACTTAAACTTCCCTCTTTTGGGAGTGAATGCGGTCAATTCTTCACTCTTATGAGAGTGACAATTCATCGATGAAGAGTAATCATAAACAAAATTCACTCTTTAACGAGTAAAATTTAACTCTAACAAAGGCTGGTCCCTAGAGTCAATCCTTGAAAGAGTGATCTTCACTCTTTTACATTTAGAGAGTGACAACTGGAAAACATTACGGATGTCGACTGATGAAGACGACAGCGTGGTCTTCATAATACGCGGGAAACATGAGCACAAATTGTCACCAGAAAGCCGACCCTAAATGTTTGGAAGAGTATTTCAGCTGGCCCAAGCACGTCGTAAGTTTTGACATGGTGAAATACCAGTAGTCAATTTGTTGCGGTGCCAACATCTCGCATTTCCACACACAATACGTTATCTGTGCCTATATAGTCAACATTGTCTGTGTTCTTGATGTCATGTTCCAGATTATATCCCTAGGAAAGGAAGTATTAGAGAAAGTTAGACAAGCAAAAATAAAAATGTATGTGGGAATTGTAAATGTCTAAAAACGCAAATGTATAGCACATTTCAAACTGTAACATTAGTCCAGTAATTTTATCATTTGACCCAAAACAAATTGCAAAAGAAACAACTTTGGCGTTAATATACTGTGAAATTGTCCAAAAATAATATATTAAAAGTTTACCAAAATCAACCTAGTGGAACACGTTGAAATAAGGGGAATGTTTGTACAGGGGTAAAAAATTAGAATTGTTGGATTTGATTTAAATGATGTACAATTTTTGCAATTGACAATATACAATTAAAAGGCTATGCTAAAAATAGGTAAAATTATCTCAATGTGTTTTGAAGAGAGTTCAAAACCCAATTCAAGTTGAATTTGATAGTATTTCATAGCATACCTAATTCAAAGGTTTTACTGCACTGAGTGTATTTAAAATATTTAATGTCCGGCATTATTCATGTTCATACAAACTTACAAAGGGCTACATTTTTGCATATAACTGTTAACCCTTTATTCATCTATTACTAGCACGACGCTCTAACCAATTGAGCTGACACGCCAAGGTTGGTAGAAAAACGATAGATACGATCTCGGGAAATGTTGTTTCAGTTTTCAAAGGGGGGGGGATTAAATTTTCTGTTTCGCTTGCAAGATTGATTTTTTGCTGAAATATACTATTACTACAGACTTCATATATTGTCCTGCATTTTCGTTCGGTACGCGATAGGTAAATGCTGTTGAGTGTCTTGGACGATTCTATCAACCACCCCTTTTATACAACGGCATAGTCGGTCTCAGTGTAAATGTATGAATACAGAGTGTCCCAGAATAAATGTAATCCTCGCAGTTGGTGCTATAATTTCAAAATTACTGAGAATTATTCAAATTTTATAACATATTCTGAATGACAAACTAGTTTTGTACACCCTGTCAATTTTTTGTCTGATACGTTTCACTAGTTTTGAAAACAAAGGCTATTATGTAACCCGCTGTCAAATTACCCCGTTCCAAGTTTGCCTTAGCTCATTAAAACAGGTTCACCTTGAAAAGTTGAATAAAATGTCTCAACTACAAAAATCTCCTGCTACTAATCCTGCCTTTAAAAAAAATTAAACTAGTAGAGGAAATAGAATAGAAACTTTGCCAAACTTAAATGTTTTATCTCCAGTGTGTCTGACAAATCCGTGTGAATATATTGCGAATTGCCGCGGAGGGATTAAATATACCAAATGAATAGAAATGATTAGGGCTATAATTTCAAAATGATTTTAAAAATGATGAAATATTGTGAGATATTTGTAAGGCCTATCCTTTTCTCCACGGACTGTTCAAATTTCATCTGATTTGCTTCACTGATTTTTAGAATAAAGGCGATTACGTAATTTAAGCCGTTCCAAGTTTGACTGGTGAATACACAATCCAGGCATGCTAAGTACGTAGGTGCTGGTTTTTATCTCTCTTCTCCTGTCTCGTTATCCTTACCACTTAAGTTTGGTTCAATTAACTCAGTACAACCTTGTATATTAAGTACTAAATATTTAAAGCCAACATTGACAAATAAGGGAAATGTTCTCTGTCCACTCCACATTGACATCTGACATTGTGTTTGATGCAACTCAAGTTTGATTTTCAGTGGATTATTTGTGTTTGTTTGTTTGTTGTTTCTATCAAAATAACTTGGAGGTCTTCAACATCCATTCATATCATTTCCATTCATTTGGTGTTTAATTCATTTGGTATTTGATCCCTCCGCTGCAATTTGCAATATTACGCGGATTTGTCAGACACACTGAAGATAATACATTTAAGTTTGGCCAAGTTACTATTCTAAATATTATTAGAGGAAAATACGGCACAGACGATTAAAAGACCGTGGATAAAACAATGACAAATATTTTAGTATTTTATTTTTTAAAACAAAAGACAGGATTACTACCAGAAGATTTTTTTTGTAGTTAAAAGACATTTTATTCAACTTTTGAAGGTGAACCTACTTCAACGATCTAAGGCAAACTTGGAATGGGGTAATTTGACAGCGGGTTACATAATAGCCTTTGTTTTCAAAACTAGTGAACCGTATCAGACAAAAAATAGACAGGATGTACGAAATTAGTTCGGCATTCAGAATCTGCTATTAAATTTGAATAATTCTCACTTATTTTGAAATGATAGCACCAACTGCGAGGATTGCATTTATTTTGGGACACCCTGTACAGCCTGAGCTCACGGGCATCCCGGTAACAAATACAGCAGGGATTTTCTATGTCTAGCACCATATTGTTGTCTCAAAACTTCAAGTTTAAACTGCTTAACACATATGAGATATTTGAACCAAATTACCGGTAACCATACAACAGTAATCTCTCAGTGTAAAACTACAGCCTGCTTCACTTTTATATTTCTCAAATTCTGAGGAATAACATATACCCAATTTAGGATTTCTCGCCTGCTGCAGACGATCGCAACATGTTTCAAGTTGGAAACGATTGAAACAATTCGTTGTAGAAATGCCAGGTAATAGGATTCATTGTCCCGGCAATTGGTCCAAACAAATCACAAGGCTTATAACGCGGGGAATTCAAATCTTTCCTTGTATGGCATGTGAACTGTGCATTACGTAGCACTTCTACAGCGAATTCTGGTAAACAATTGTAAAATGGTATGCCCTCCATTTGCATTAACCCAGAATCCTAATTATTTCTATCACCACATTTGTTTAATTTCACTCTTGCAAAAATGGCTCTCATTTTTGTTTTATACGTTTCATTTATATTTCGATTTTGTTAGACTTTATAACCGTATATTATTCTCCAGTACTAACATCCATGGTCGGAATTATTATACATTCAATGTCTAGATTAATCTTCGGGGTAGAATACTGTATTTAATACGATCAACCTGTCAATTATGCGAAATTTGAGTCCAAGTAATAAAATATATTGCAACCTACGTTGAATTGTGTCTTGGTAATTTGCCCTCTAGGAATTGGCTACATACGCAATTTACGCATACATATCACATAGCAAGACATACATTGTTGATAGGATATTCTATTTTGTGCATGAACAAAGTGTCACGCGAAGAAGGTTAAAGCGATTATTTCTCGCTAATTTTACAAGGACCAAACCTATGCCAAATACGAAACACCAAATTTAGTCTAAAGCGTTAAAGGTACCTTTAATCATTACGTTTAGAAAACATATCTATCTTAAAGTAGTTCGTACATACCTTTTCGTTTTCCCATTTTCGCCATCGTCTTGGCAACCAGAAACAACAAGCCTGCGGTAGCTGACATAGCAGATCTGGATTAATATCTTCTGGGTCATTAAATCCTGCATGAAATGGGGAAAACATTATACTGAAAAAATCTTTTAGAAATTTATGTTTTAAGTACTTGGGTACTTGTTTAAATTGATTGGGTTCAATTAGGTTGATTAAGGTCAAACGATAAAATTACGTTTTTAAGTTTTGTGTACAATATATTGTCTTTAACAAATGTGATTGATGAACGTTATGCATAACAATCAAAAATATGATCAGTGTGCTTTCACAACCAGCTTCCTCATGGGCGTACCTTTGAAGTACCGTTAGTAGTCGCCGCCATGGTACGCTCATAGGTATGCCAAATGTAGGTCTACATAGGTCTTAACACTTCAAGGAAATATGTCAAGATTTTGTCAAGCTCAGTTTGACTACCAGTCATAAAATATATTTACAACACCCACGAATTCCCGAAAAAATTAATACAATTTGATGTAAATATTAAAAAATAGAGGCATTTTAATTTTTGCTTTTGTACATACGAAGAAAACGGGCGGATTTTTCGCCACGGCTTCATTGATCAAAAAGCGCCCAATTTTGCTCTCCTCGTGACGTCAAAGTGATGAACCAAACTCGTGTTGACTCGAATTGGTTATTGCTGACACTGTAATATTGATGGATTAATGAAAGTAATAATTACATTTGAAAATACGTACAGAATGACATATTTTGTTTCATTTCGTGTGTTTTATTATTCATGGGATTTTTAAAAAAACACATCGATCGCGCAGTTTCACTCGAATAGGAAGTTGGCAACACTGCGGAATGATGGTCCAACGACCCCCGGAAAATTATGGATGGTCATCAATTTGACGATCCCCAATTTGCCTGCGATGTGTGGATTTGTCGGAATCTTTTCGAGTAAGTATTGGGCGGAAATTAAAAGGCAAAATACTCAAAACAAATGTGGACAATTTTCAACTTATTTTGATTGATATTAAATCTACGTCACTTCGCTTTCCATCCATACAAATTTCCAAATATTCAGAATCATGACAATTTCCTTTAAGTGCCTAAGGGGGGGGGGGGGGGACGTACCAAGATTTGTTTTTGACGATTTCTCACTCGTGAAAAATATTTCGACTCTAATTTTTTGTTAATTGTTTTGTAACTATCGATGCGTTTTTCCATTAAAAAAATTAATAAAAATTTCTTGCCCGTTATGAGGATATTAGCATGGGTTCCCTAGGAACCCCCCCCCATTAGGCCCACCAACAGGAGTGTGATTTTAAAATAAAAATTAGGCAAACCCTGTTGCCGAACATTTTCTGCTTATGTATGTTATTATGATGAAAACAACATTAATTACATTAAATCAGGAAAAAATAATTAAACCCTTTCTGTGATGAAAGAAGCGATTTCCATATTGACCGACAGCGCGCCATTGCTGTACCACATATGGCAAAAACGACTGCCCCCACAAAAAAAATACAAAAAGGTACAAAATGTATAGAAAAAAATATATTTGTGTTTAATATAGTAAATTGTCTTCTAGAGCAGAATAAACATCAAAACATGATTTTGCAATGGTCTGCTGTGGAAGCAGGGTCGGGGAAACATCATATACTTTTGAGCGATTTTTGACGCATTTCGAAAACATGATTTGCCCCTAATTTCCAGACAATTAAAACCAGAACTTATTCTATTGCACCTGTGGCTTGTCGATGCCCCCTCAAGGTGGTATGAGTTCATTTGAAAAATTCCCTCGGACGCAAGGAAGTGTTTCATTAGGGGGGGGGGGGGTTCCAGGACCCCCCCCCCCCCCCCCTTAGCACCAACGTGAGTGAAAACACCTTAGGCACTTAAGTTGTTAAACATAGAAATGCTTAGACGACGTTATTTACTTATTACGTAATATACCTTTACCTGAAACTGCACTTCCGAGCAACCAAATAATAGAACACATGGTAATGACGGTGGGGTACCACAGTTTGGATAGAGCGTAAAAGTTGGATATCGGCGGCCTGTAAGCAATTACACAATTTGAAGAAAAGCACTAGCATTTTTTCACACGTACACTCACAGGCCTGTATTCCAAAATGTGTTTAACAACTGTGTAGTTAAGGGACATAACACGCTAATTTTTAGTTTACATAATGTGATAAATTATGTTGAAACGATTCTCAACATTGATAATATTACAAAAAATTAATAAGCTAATTAAAAGACAAAAATTAAATCGGGAACTGATGGGCACATCCATGTTACCAATAATCTCACGGCCATAGTGACGTTTCGGCCACCTCGCGGCCATTGCTACGTCATGTCTATAGTTTGTCCCATGATGATTGACAAAACAAAGTTATTTACTTTGGCGTATCTAACATGTCTAATAGGTTTGTATGCCTTTGAATCGACGCACATCTGCAGTGATTATATTCCAATAAAAAAATAACTACTTCACAGATTAACCTCAATACAAATAACGAATAGGCCTCCTTTCTTCTGATGTAAGGATTTTTCCACAGTAACCCAATGAAGAGTAGAGCCAATTGAAGTCCCACCTGTCCCACATCACCCTTCAGCTGCCCAGATAGCAAAATAGTGTCATTCCAAGGCAAGCATTGAAGGTCTCAATTGATTTCACGCGGGGAATTTCAAGTGATTGTATAGCATGTGTCATTGAGGGACTCTAATATGAATGGCTCTACTCGAGCATTACATGTTGAATAGCGTTTCGGTTGACATTAAGCCCCGCTTTTTAAAAACTTAGAATATAGTGACATTTTGTGAGACACACTATATAATCCGCTAAAATTCTAACATTCCATCACACACCTGCTTTATTTGTTGGCAACACGGCTGCTCCCATCAACCTAGCGGGAACAATAAGCAAAGCTTAGCGTGATAATCTCCTTTAAACAAACGTTAACCTCTGAAAGAGCGAGGTAGATAAGGGATAATATTTTAAACTACGGTAAAAGCCTCAAATTTGTCATGAAATACCAAACGACATTACTCTGAAAACAATAACCTTTTTCATAACTTTAATGAATAGTTACTTATCCACCTCACTACCTCAAACATAAAGGACTGTGTAGCTAAACGATTGTTGAACAACTTCTTTGAATACCTGATACGGACATCTAGATGCAATCAGAGAGGTATGATATCCGGTCAGTAAATTAACGCGATTGTCCGATCAAGACACAGGAACTACTTCATGGCATGATAAATTTGACTTTATGCATAACAAACTTTATCTCTTTAGGCTAAATGAGAGAGGAAAGGGGATCCATGTGTACAAACCAGTTGTTTGGAGGATCTGTTGTGACAATGTCTAAAGTAGTTGTCATTATTAAAGACACAGCTGTAGGTAGAGAAGCTGTTGTATTAGGCGGTACTTCATCCACAGGACATCCTTCAATGGATAGTGGAAGCAACACTGGTGGGTATGGGTAGATCAATGAGCCTATAAGAATCCATAGACCGATACCTAGGCTTAAGAAAAACCGATCAATACTCCCTGAAAATAAATATGTACACACAATCAGACTGCAAGTATATCGATGTGGGTTTTTAATTTGTCAAAGAGTTTCGTTCTTTCGACACACGACAACCGTAACGAGTCAACGAATCGGGGACAAGAGGACCAAACTCTCATTGGATATATTTCTATAAAAGGTCAACAAAAGAAAAGAAAATTTAGTATTCTTCTATCATTCTAACATCAATGTTTACTTAGACTTAGGGAGTGGTCATTATTTACGGGGTGGAGGAATTCCCCCTTTTCGGCGAAAAAAATCGTGTTTCTCCCACATGTTATGCATTTTTTTCATTTAAAAGTTTATATTTCCCTCCCTCCTTGTTGAAAATTTTATGTTCGCTCACATTTTTTCGGATTCCTTCCCATTTAAATCCTCCATTCACCCCTGACGTAAATAATGACCCCTCCCTTATTACCTTCGAATTTGCTCTCGGACAGAATACTCCCAGAATAAACACGCCCAGTATTGGACCATTAATTACCCCTATGAAGCCTACTAATGCCTGGAAAATACAAAATGGTACGTTAAATCCGTATTGCAAACCTTTGTAAAGTAGAAAACAATATAGTGTCCCGTGGTGCTCACAACATCTTCATACTTATATCTTTAAGGCACTATCAGTGATTGATCCGAAAGAGTTAAAATATTTGAAATTTGCAGGAATAGCTTAAACGTGAAGGATAAGTCCATCGAATTCTCAAAAGTTACTTTTCCCAACTGAAAAGGACGAAAACGGCAGAATTCAAAGATATGACTCTCTATTCAGTTACGCGTTGCAGTAAGTGTCCGGACGGACAGCATTGACTGATATATCCGATTGTGTCCTTATTAGGTCGCTTCTGGCCTTATCATTTGCAGAATATGTTAGGGTACCTGTACTTTTTACAGACATGCACAAATCTGATTTTTGATGGTTTTCGATTTTCTGATTTAGAAAATCACTTATAGTGCCTTTAAAGTTGATTAGTAATTCTGCATACTTGTCCTATTATTTACGTGGAGAAAGGGACAGAGAAATAGGAAGAGAAAGGAGATATAGAGAGGAGTGGAGGTTGAGATGTGGAAATAGGGGGAGTAAGAAAAGAGAAGAAAGCCATCAGAATCCACAAATGGGTAGCAAATGAAAAAGGGTGGAAGAACTCAGAGAATTAGTGCTCAATCATCTACTATTACTTAATACTATATTGATATTCGCCCTATGTCATCGTTGAGAGAGTTAAATGACATCATTGAATAAATATATTGCATCAGACGCTATGATAACATTTTTAAATATATTGGAGATATAAGTAGACCCTGCATACCGCAAATATAGACCCCAGTGTCTCCACCAGGAATGCACCACCCACTATCACAGCACTGTAAAACAAAACTATAAAGAATCGTGGTTACAACTTTTCCAAAGATTACTCTTTTACAAAACTAATACCGATAAGAACGGTCTTACGAAAGCTATGCTTTGGTCATATAGCGACATCCACCTATTGTCTACAACAGTTTTGTATGGACAGATATTAAGGTCATATTTTCAAGAACTACGTGTCACTCAATTGACAGCAGAGAAAGATTGAATCTAGCGGTCTAAGGCGCAAATTTGTATAGATGATGTGACATTTGTTTATGTTTATGGCGCCCCCTGTTGGTGTAAGAGAGAAACTGGCAGGCAAAAGCACCTATACTTTGCATGGGGAAATTCTGTTTTTTGCTGTAACTTTGTTTCCAATTAAATAATACTAACTTTCTTATCAAGCATAATAAGCTAATGCTACCAGCTGCATTTTGTGACCAATTTAGATCAGGAAAGATTCTGCAAGTAATTATAACCAGATTTTATGTGGTCTGTCACAGAAACTACTGTAATATTTTGCCTGCCAGAAAACAACAGAGGGCGTCCTGAATGTCAACAAGTGACGTCATAGGCCACATCATCTATAGTCCATGCTTGCAGAACCGATCTTCTGTACGCATATGTGGAAAATTTATGTTACATGTAACTTTGTTTATCTACTTCTGTTTGGGCTGTCGTGCAAAGAGCAATTAAACATTTAAAACTTACCAAGACCTTTTGCGATCCAGACATACAATGTTTCATTATCACTCTTCATTAGTGGTTTGACAATATGCGTTCCTGTCACAGCAGCCAATGCGCTCAGTACAGATGACACCGTACTATAAGCAAAAAATACCAAATATGGCGCTTTGGTAAACTTGCGTGCTCTTATTACTTGTACTTGATAAAATTTGGTCATGGTAACTTGGTAATATTTGTTCATGTAGCGACATCCACCTGTCATGCATGTTAATCTACAACATCGTTTCTCCTTTCTCCTTCTCTTTTCTTATTCTCCATATTTCCACATCCCAACCTCCACTCCTCTCTATCTCGATCGTTCGTAATTTCCCCCAATTGTAATATTTTTGTTGGTTATGGTAATTATTGTCATCATGATTACCAGCAACAAAGTTATTTGTATCATCAATAAAGAAATCTTAATTATGACAATAAAACAAAACAAAAAATACCTTGAAATAATTACAAAAAGAAGCGAGCAAGCGCAATGCCTGCCTGTATACTTCTCTCTCACATCAAAGAAAACAGATTTTATTTAAAGTACCATAACAAATAATTTATTTCTGATTCTTATTCAGTGGGCGGGGGTTAGTAAGCAAACACGCAATAACATTGGTTGCTAGTTGTTACCTGTCTAATATTATGAGCCGATATCGTCGCGCAAGTGTTTACGCGGGCATGTATAAGGTTACGCAGTGCGAGCAGCTAGTACGGGTTGTCCAATATTTTTATCGCTGCTCCGGTATTCAGTACTCGAAATATTGGACTGCTCATCCTCTATTAAATATATCTTTATTCTCTGAATTGATAGCCACGATTTCGAAGCTTAGAAATTAGGGAATTTTAATCATTACTGGTCTGGTGAAAAATGCGTCATCAGTGAGCCAGCGAACGACCAACCCGGGCTCCTTTTTATAATTGATGTCATAGTCCTGTGATATAGGCCCTGTATCATATCAAGGTCTGCACAAAAGGATGACTTGAACCACTTTAAATCTACTCTATTAAAAGTAATCGTCCTCTTATATGGAGACTTGGAATGGTCACACTGACAAAGGGGGCTAGTGATGACCCTTCGTCGATGCCGGATCATTGTTACTTTCAAATGATATCGGCACTCCGGAGACTTGGACCTATGGTTACGGCTATGTTTTTCCGCAGAGACCATTATATCGTACCTCATACGCATCACCTCATCGTTGCGATCATTCGTCGCGAAACGCATGCGTGCCACTTGAGCTAGAGAAATTGATGCTAGGAATGTTGCCCACGCTATCCACAATGGTATCTGCATTGATTTTAAAACCATGGCAATTAATAAAAGCACCCACCTTTAGGACCGTAGAATACAAAGACAGCTACACGAAGACCAGGGACACAGGAATATGATTCTCTTTATTTTTTTTTATTTTTTTTGCGCTCCACAAGGAAATATGGTACAAGCTGTTTTGGACAAATAAAGGGAAACAAAATCAATCACGCTCATACGCTCGCCCAACCTGCCACACATTCACCACTTTAGCAATTAATACTCATGCATGCAAAAGTGATTCTCCGTAGTCATGGCGGCATAATTGTAGTATGAGTTACTAGTATGTATTCATACTTTATCAGCACATCTAATTGTATGGCGTTTCATTTTTACAAACAAAGAAAAAACAGTTATAAATCCAGCAGAACTGCCCCAGAGAGTTCTTCAGAATAAAAGTAGAATAGTAGATAAGTGTTAAGTGATCATGTGCAATCCCCTTCAAGATGTTTGACTCAAAAAAAGAAGGCCTTTTAAAAGATATTTATAACTCAAAGTTAACTTTATTTCTCCATTGAGATGTCGGTTTAAAATGCTACTGCCCGCATGCGGCGCCAGACCTCTTTTATGGGGGGGGGGGGGGCAAACGGGCGGGGGCAAGTGAAATCTTGGTGGGGGGGGGGGGGGGGGAAAGTGAGGCAAAGGAAATCTTGGGGGGGGGGGAAAGTGAAAAAAATAAAAAAAGTAAAAAAAATAAAAAATTTGGAAATTTTCACCAAATTTTGGCCCAAAATCGCTGATCTTTGGCCCAAATCACTGAATTTCTGACACAAATCCTTCATTTTTTTCTTTCCGACCAGGGGGTTTTGGGGGCAAAAACTGGGGGGGGGGGAATTTCTTTTTTTAAAAAATTGGGGGGGGGGGGGTGGGGAAATGCCCCCATCCCCCACCCCCCTGGCGCCCGCGCACTGATGCCTTTATTTATATTTCAAACAGGAGTAGTTAAGGCTATATGGTTTTGGCAATCTGTGTCGGTGTTAATGATTATTTTTTTTTCTTAGCAAAATATTAATGCCAAAAAGTGAGGCTAAGTCCTGTTTGACAAACCTCGTTATAAACCTTAACAACTACCAGTCCTTAACCATTCGATGATCTTTGACGGTGACCCCACGCTCTACCCTTTTACATCTGTTTTAAAACCTATGAAAATACCAAGCATGAGATCAGATATTTTTAGTATTCTACAGAAAAAGGAATACACTACCAGTGACATCATTTATGAAACTATTATTTTCAGTCAGTGTCACGAATAGATTGACACCAGTCACCTGGGATTTTCTATTACTCTCTGATAAAACAATGGTACCGCAAATGATGTCAACACCAACCCGAATATTGAATACTTTCTGGTCCCTCCTTGTAGACTTGTGTTATATTGGTCTTCATTTGATTGAAAATATTATTTTATTTGAGAAAAAGGTTTCTCATGGAAAAAGCACTTTGTTTATCATGGAAATCCCCTTTGTGCTATATTGAGATCAGACCAGGTGTTATTTACTAGATAGATTGTGCAAGAGAAGAAAGTGGCATTTCCCTAGTGTTGTGTTGAGATATGCACCTGTTGTTTATAACAAGAGAGGGAAAATGGGAATTCCCCAAGATGTAAATTTAGAAACTGAGTCAACTTGTTTGTGCTTTGAGATCAAAACAGATTGTAGAATTAGGTAATTTCCCATGATGTTATAAATGTGAGGTGATGCAATGCAGATGATGCAATTTACGTGAAATCTGATTTGACAGTACAAGGTTATGTTTATTCATGATAATGCTGTAATTATTATTATTAGGATAGGGGAATCGAGCTGTGAGTAGTTATATACTTGTCATTGGAAAGACTCAAGGCCAGAAGCCAGCAGTAGTAACCAGAAAGCTATGCAGTATAGTTATAGCTAGTTTTCATCTACAACATTGGTAGATTTGTGTTTTACATAGTGCCAGGATTTATAATTTTGGATGCCACCGGAGCTTGATAGCTAAACTGTCTGCTGTCGTCTTTTAAGCCATAAGAGCTTCAGTTTTTGGAATCAAAAAGGGATTCCAGTTTGTGGTCCTAAATGAGGACATTAGCGGCAGACTGATGGTGGTAGAATACTGGATTGTATTGCAGAATATTAGTGTCGTCGAGAGAAAACCTCGTCGTCTTGAACTGCTGGACAAAATTACCTTCAAGACTCAGAAGATTCCTATGGATATTGTTACCCTTGGAATATAATTGCATTTTGGAGTCTTCGCTGTGAGGACATATCATCGTTGAACTGCAACACTTATCATTCTGGACATTATTGGACACTAATAAGTACAATATAACTAAAATCTTTAAATGTAATACATGTAACATTGTTTTGGACATACCAAATTCTTGAACCAATCTGATTCAAATCATTAAATCAGTTTTATTATATAAAATTTAAATCACTTGTGCACAAGGCTAATTTATTTGTGTTTGAAAGGTATTTCTGACCTTTGACATCCATAACAACTTGATACAAACCACATCAATTCTATTTGCATTTCCTGGTAACTTTAAAGATAAAGTAGTGACGCTGATCGAGCGCCCGTGTCGTCATGATAAAACAAATTAATTTGAACTTATAGATTTATTAAATTCTGATCAATCAACTATCAAAATGATTTTATAAGGGGTGGAAAATCAAACTCACTTTATGGCAAATTAATGTTGTCTTTCAATGGGGCGATTATTCAGTGCTGTGCGCCCTTATTCAGTAGAAATGGAAATTAGAGTTACGGGCTTTCTCTAAGAATTAATACATCTTTTATTAGTTTCTGGGGACTTGGGGGGGGGGGAGGAAAATGCGGATATTGTTGTGCCGAAACACCCGGGTGCCGAAATACCCGGGTGCCGAAGTTCCCTCCTCTCAGAACTGATGTGTAGAGCACGTGTTTACGCATTTTTCGTGATTTTATGGACAATTCTACAATGAAACTCATTTTTTAAAACATCAGGTTTTGGCATTAAGGAACAATCATGTATGTAATAGTAGACCTAGATACGATCTTGTAACGCCTAAAGCACCCACATAGACCCCCGTTAAGAAGAATTCCCGCGTTCTTTTACCAAAAAGCCGAATTCGGAAACAATGTATACGTTATATGCATTGATATACATATGGATCCCATTGTAAAGGTCCTCTTTATTGATTAGGACGGCTATTAGGCCAGTTGCAACACGGGTTAGGTTTAGGGTTGGGGTTATAGGGCCTATAGGACCTAGGGTTAAGATTCAGTAGGGTTAGGAATTAGGTTAGGGTTTGGTTATTAGGGTCCGCTGAGTACAAACATAATTTGGGATTTGACCTATGTGATTTTCTACTTGACAAATAGGGGGTTATTTGATTTGATTTTTTTTCTGATGGAGGAGGGGGGGTCATGTTAAATGTATTATTCAGTAACCCAAGCACCTATCTGCATAACATCAGTAAATCATATGATTACCTAATTGTGTGTGTTGGATGGGGGTAGGAGTTCCTATGTAATAGGGCCTATGTAACTTACATATGCAATTTTCCAAACACATCTTTCACTTTCTCCGTCCCCTCCCTTGTAAATAATGAACAGGGCCCCTAAAATATTAGTGGTCAAGCTAATCTTAGCCGTCGTACGAGCTGAGTCCACCGAACAGTATTGTCGTGTCATCCTGTGTCCGTACAACAAGCCAATTTGACAAAAGATCTTATTTACAACCAACCCGCACGCTGTAATAAAGGAGCTCTCTGTGCCGACTACTGGGATATTAAACCCATTGTTTTCGGCCAAGTACCCTGCCGTTCGGCAGGGTTATAGTAGCCCGCATTTTTCGGGCAATGAATAATTGCCGAAACAACCGGGCATTTCGGCAAATACCCCTGCCGTACGGCAAGGTTACTTGCCGAAACCGGACGTTTGGCTAGCCGCGGTAGTTCGGCGCAGCAATATTCATCCTGAATAGTCGTTTCAAATCGGGTCGATCGGGTCATTTTTACAGTGCGTGTAAAATGTCCCCCCCTTCGGAACGGGACAAAGAACGATTATACGCTCCCCCGGATCATCATGTCGTTTGCCGTTATTGAGTTAATGTTTTTATCTTTATGATGTTTTCTGGCAATATCGTGTTATAGCGACCCTACTTTTTTCCCGCAAAACAGTCACGTACAAAAGTATATGCTTTATTTATATTCCGTTGAAATGTATTGGCGGGAGAAGAGGGGTTCGTGTAACACGATAATGCCGTTTCTGTTAGAAGCACATGAGTTTCCACAATAACGATAATAGGTACTAAATATTGGGCAATCTTTCTAGGCATGTAAATATTTATTGCTTGGACACTACATTACATTTCAAATTAAATTCATTAAATGTCACATGAAACATGGAAAACTATCTAGTCAGGTAGAACCTTCATGTGACCGTACAGTTGAGTATATACACAATTTTGTTGCTGAAAATGATAGATTAGGGTGTGTAGAATAAGAATCTGCCGGGTGCCACCTGGGCATCCTTGGGCATTTTGAGAAATCCAAGATGGCGTCGCCTTAAATGATAATTATCTATTCAACCCTATATTATCAAACTATGGAGTTACTAGATATACTATAGGATCCAATGAACAAGTGTATGGCACTTTTAACATTAAGTCATACTTCAAATTCAAAATGGAAGCCAAATCCAATCATTTTAAAATATGCCTTATAACAGCAAATACGTGCGATAAAGAATAGACATGGAAGTTACTTGATTATGGGTGAGACCCAATAAAGATGTCTTTTGATTATTTTAAAGTTGCAAAATGACGTAAATCAATATGGCAGCCAAAAACGTGAACATCTTCAAAAAGTACTTCACACAAATATAAGTATTACAGCCTTCAAGTCGAAATCAATGTGTCAATGACATTAGAAATGTACCTTTGATCCTAACCAAACATACACTTCAATTTGTTTTAAATGCGTCAACGTCGAAATAAAACTAATATGTTTATTTTTATCGCATGTATTTGCTGTTATAGGGCATATTTTAAAATTATTAGATTTGGCTTCCATTTTGAATTTGAAGTATGACTCAATGTTATAAGTGCCATGCACTTGTTCATTGGGCCCTATATTATATCTAGTAACTCCATAGTTTGATAATATATGGTTGAATAAATAATTATCATTTATGGCGACGCCATCTTGGATTTCTTAAAATGCCAAGGATGCCCAGGTGGCACCCGGCAGATTCTTATTCTACATACCCTAATCTATCAATTTCAACTCTTATTTATTTATGAGAATTTGGTTCACCTCATCACTGAAGTCAATATATCCTGCATAGAGTGGGTCACAATATGCATAATATGCATACAGAAAGACGCCACCAAGGCAACAGGCTGCCGTCATGAACGCCATACCACATCCGTATATCATTAAGGCACTGAAAACAAACCAAAAAAAAAAAACCAATTATGAAGCCATATAGTGAGACTGGGATAACGATATCAGTCAAAAAAATTTCCAAATTCCAAATATGAGAGTATTAGTAACTCTAAAATAAGTTTCATCTGTGAAATTTTTTAAAGAAGCTGATTTCAACTGATTTTGGTAGGTATGGGTGTCAACATTTTCCAAAAAAAGTGAGTTATCGTAGGGAGTGGGGAAATTGGTTTTTCGGCAGTCAAAGATCAATAACAGGGGTCAAATTTTGAAATTGATCCAATTATGTTGAAAAGTATACCAAGTTAATAATTTAATCATAAGGATTCCAAAAAGGTATAGTTTGTACTATCTGCGGCCGAAAGTTTTGGAGTTATAGACTAAAAACAGCAAAAATCAACAAAAGGGTCATTTTTAGTTGTACAGGGGTCAAATTTTAAAATTACTCCGATTTGGATAAAAAACGGTGCAAATTATAGATGGAGCTCATAGGATAAAAAAAATAAGGAATAGTTTTGAGTGACCCCTGTTATTGACCTTTGACTCACGAAAAACCAATTTCCCCACCCGCTACGATAACTCACTTTTTTGGTAAATGTTGACACCTTTACCTACCAAAATCAGTTGAAATCAGCTTCTTTAAATTTTTTTCACAGATTTGCTAAAAAATATGTTTAATTTTGAGTTACTATATGTGTACACTATGTATGGGGTGTCACTACACATGCTGTGCGGGGGATATTAGTGTATGTACATGATACAAGTAGACACTAGTGTATACATGATATAACTAATTATTTTTAGTTTGATGAGACAAATTAAGTAAGCGTATTCCGTTGGTGAAAAAACATTTCCGAAAGTGAAAATGATTTTAGTCAGCATTTTTTTTTTGTCTTGAGTATAAACTTACAGGTTGCCGGTTCGCAAGTCTTTGCATGAAAGAAATCTCTGGACTTGGTATTGCGTTATTGTCATTAACGGCAACCATCCCAGAACACCACCAAATAAAATATTCCAGAAAGTGGCATACTCAGCTGGGTCCCAAATAAATGCACTACAGAGGAAAAGAACATTTTTTGCGAAATTAAAAGCACTCTTATAAACTTCCGTAAAGTTACGGACTCCGTAAATTAAATATTCCGTATTTTTGCGCATATATATAGGAATTGTTCCGTACAGCTTAACTATTTTTGCTATCAGTGTAATTACAAGCAACCGTACCAACCCAAACACCACAGGGTTTCGATTACATAGACGGCTCGATCATTTTTTCAACTATTATAACTAAGTCGAAGACAAGCATTTAACTTGAATTATATGAAAGATAATTGTCAAAGAATTACTTGTTGGCTGGAAAATTTGAAGAAAACAATCGTCCATGGTTTCAAAATGCAACAAAACTAGCAAATTTATGAAAATTTGGCTAAAGTCCAAGATGGCGGCCGTGAAGCTGTTGTTTATAGGTGCTTACAAAAATAGTCATCAGAAGAAAATTAGTTGGAAGACAAGTCATTGACATGTTTTATATGAAAGATAATTGGATAAGGATAAATTTAAGACTAAAAAAAAGAAGGAGGATTTATTTTAAAGGGACACAATGGCAAAAGAAAATATTCAGACATAATGAAATGGACCCTTACTGAAATCACTTCCACAAATTTAAAAAATAATTTGGGTGTTTAGATTTTGTAAAAAAGGGGAAAGGAAATAGTATTATTTTCTTTGTAAGCTTCACTTCTCAACCAAGGATGCTGACATTACTGCCAGCATTATATGAAACTTGAAAAGCATGCAGTCATCAGCTTACAGACCTAATTCACCTTTCACTTGTCAGATCGATATCTTAATACAAGACTGAAGTACAATGTCTGAATCCTGGTCTGAATGCTTTTGAATTGTGTCACAAAACATATTAGATACACTATAAATTCTGGCAGGGATGGCAACACATTGATTTTCCGTGGCAGGAATTGCCACAGACTGCCACCACCTCGTGCTGTTTTTACTGTTTTTTTACGGAATGTAAACACCCAAATTGTTTTCAAATTTGTGAAAGTGATTTCAGTAAGGGTCTATTTCATTATGTCTGAATATTTTTATGTCATTGTGGCCCTTTAATGGCCTCGAAAAAAACCGATGGTACGCATATCAATGTAAAGTAATATGACTATGTCTGTCTGAATATTTTATAGTAATTTTTGGCTTCAAGTCCTACTAAACCCATGGCATTAGTCTATTTAAATCATTACTACCATTTTGAAAGAACTTCATTCATCAGTTTCCATTCCCGTTTTCCAGTAGGCAAATTCTGTGAAGTAACTTTGTACCGATGACTAACATATAGTTTTGTAATGGCCACAAAGGCCTCCTCTCCACATGGCCAAGGATTTAACCCTCACATCAATATCCACCCGTGGAATTATGCAAGAATCTCACTTAAATTTTGAAATCTACTTTAGTGGTTTTTCTGTTGTTTCCTTAAAGGTCCCAGAAATGAGATGATAAACCTTTCCACATCTTTACAGGATATTCCAGTTGCAATAACCATGTGCCAGAAAAAGAATACACTAACCAGTGACATCATTAGTGAAACTGCTTAATTTTACAAAGATCAGTGTCATGAATAGATTCACACCAGTCACCTGGAATTTTTTCTATACTTCTGAAAAATCACGATTTTCCTAAATGATGTCATCCCAACCCAAAATATTGACTGCTTCCTGGTCCCGTCCTTGTAGACTTGACACAATCCACATCAATGCTATTTGCATTTCCTGGGACCTTAACCATATTTCTCCTTTGCATTATAATATTTTTGTTATTTTGGTTGTTTTTTTGTTATTTTATTACTTTTTAAACAAAACAAAAATGAAACGAAAGATTAATCTCATGGCAAATAGGCCTTAAGATTAAAACTTGATGCACTAACTTGAAAAAGTCAATTCGTTGCCCTTCGTTTCCAATCCTCCATACTTCTTTTGACCAACCGCCGTTGCCACAGAACTTTTGATAAAATCGCATCCAACGGAACCCATGACGATGACATCTGAAAGGTCAATGCGGCCCAAAGTAAAGCCTTCATTCCCACCCTGAGGGAAAACATCTATATTTCAGGCTATCTTCGACTAGAAGGCATGCTGTTGTAAAGTCATGAAAACAAATCGAGCGACTGAAGACCCCCATATAATATTGCATGGGGGGTCAGAACAATGCCACAATGAGCGCTCCCTTACCTCTCCATCAAAATTGAGATTTTGTTATCAGAAGAAGTTAGTATTTTTCGAATATATTACCCACCACCCCGGTAAAATTTAACACTTAAGTGCATAAGATCTTCTGCACTCCAGTTGGTGCATAAGGGTCCCTCTGAAACACTTTGGCGTTGGACATTTCTGACCACAAACTGGGGTCAGTGGCATGGGGGTACTCAACACGACCACAGGACCAGCATAAAGAAAATGAAATCGGTGTTATATATTTCAATTGCGGTCCAAAATCATTTTTTATGACGAACACCAAATCCCCCCCCCCCCCCAAAAAACATGAAAACCCCTCTCCTCTCCCGAAGGACCTTTCCGTAAAATTTTGTGGCTCATAATAGTGGGGCATAAATACATAACATTGCTGAATAAAAATTTAAAAACGGTACTCTAGTGCGATTTTAAGGGGCAAAACAATTTTCTTGAATAACGCCACCAAAATTTATTTTATGCCTAATTAAATATAAAACTCGATGGCCGATTTGATTTTTTTTCCACTAGAACACTATATTTAGCCTTCCATAAATATGGGGCAAAATAAATGTCGCGTTAAAAATAGCGAGCAAAACCCGAATTCGGGTGCACATGGGCCCCCAATGCACTTCAGGTGTTAAGGTTCCATGAATGAATTTCCTTTTAAAGTTAATGAACAAAAATATCTACAATATGGTCCACCACATTCATTTACACACACGTCCAATTAGTGCACATTTTTTTGCTTCTGCTGTCTCAACCGACCGGACGCGATTTACCTCATTATCATGTCTTGAGGTTATACACCACTACCTAGCTGCCGTAAGGAGCAAAATCTTGGTGGACTACTTTCTTTGCATGGCTCTTGGAAAAAGTGCTTTAAAATGTCTGAAAAGGCACTAGTTATATTAAGAAAGTGATGACATTTCATGATTGACATGGTAGACCTGGTATGTTTTCTCAAACTAAGCGGCATTTGGACCCAAGTGAATTTGAGGAATTTACTCCGTCGGGTCATCAATTTCACATCGTATTTGCAATTCTTACTACTTTGGCGATATAGAGACTCTTGGGTTGCCGTCTGACATCAGGCGAGTTAGGTGATTCGTAACTAAAAATTTTTCTGGTCATCATATGTTCAAATTTGGTTTATTGGTGAGTCGTTGGGGTGAGTTGTTGTTTCCTCTGTGAGAGTTTTTGAAATTTGAAAGAAACCATGTCTCAAAGTTGCCATTTTCCCATAGACTACTGTGTATAAGTGAGTTAGTGGTGTGTAACCTTGAGGAGTCCAAAAGTGTGGGAAAAATATCGGATCCACAAACATGATATTGATAAAATTGGATGATTAACGCCATATTAATGGTCTCGCTATGAATTTAAATATTTTTGCAAATCATGCTCAACCAATAATTTGGGCGTATCGATAAATGTTATATCAAAATTTGTATCGAATCATATGTCGAGACCAGAACGGGTCACCCACCATAAAGAAGTTAAACCGGTTTGTATAATCGAAAAGTACTCCATGGTGACAAAATATTAGCACAAATTAAGACTTCTGCTTATCTATCAAGTCGAAAAATGAGCAATCAAATAATCATAACCATAACATAAATATAAAAAAAATACATGACTTATATTTTTTTTACAAAGCGCCTTTTGAGTCATACGACCGAAAGAGGTGGCGTTTTGACATTTGACCTTAAAACTTTTCACCAGTTACTGCACTACGAATGGTGATGAGAATCTTACGGAAGCACTGAAGGGACATTGACAGATTAGTTGACGAAGTCGGTGACGAGTTGTCGACTAATGATGAGATAAAAGATGAAAATTGCCGACCTTGAGAGTTAATGGCCGACATAAATGGCGAGTTACCTGACGAGTCAAAAACTTGTTGAGTTAATGGACGAGATAACTGATGACTTACCATGACGTGTTCGAAAAATGTCGACGTAATTGATAGAAAAAGAGTGATATATTGATGACTCTTTTGGGCTTGACGACCTGTTAAATGGAGAGATAAATGCTTGACTACAGGACGATGTTCGAAAAATGTCGAGTTAATGGACGAGATAAGATAAATGACGGACTCTTACCTGCGAGCAAAAAAAATGTCGGGTTAATGGACGGAGGATAAATGCACGGACGTCTTACCTGACGAGTTCGAAAAAAAAAATTCGAGTTATGGCGAGATAAATGACGAATTACCTGACTGATCAAATTGGCGATGTGCATGGACGAGTAACGACGACTTACCTGTCGAGTTCGAAAATTGTCGAGTAAATGGAGGAGATAAATGACGACTTACCTGACGCGAGTTCCGAAAATTGTTCGAGTGAATGGACGCGATAAATGACGACTTACCTGACGAGTTCGAAAATGTTCGAGTAATGGACGAGATAAATGAAGACTTACATGACGAGTTCGAAAATTGTCGAGCTAATGGACGAGATAAATGACGACTTACCTGACGAGTTCGAAAATTGTCGAGTTAAGGGACGAGATAAATGAAATGACGACTACATGGTAGTAGTTCGAAAACTTGTCTGAGTTATGGACGAGATTAATAAATGACGAACTTACCTGACGGTTTTCGAAAATTGTCAGAAGTTTATGGACGAGATAAATGACGATTTACCTGACGAGTTCGAAATTGTCGAGTTAATGGATGAGATAACTGACGACTTACCTGATGAGTTCGAAAATTGTCGAGGGAATGGACGAGATTAAATGACGAATGGCCCTCACGCTCTTTCTCTTTCTGCTACTAACTTTCTCCCCCCCCACTCGCTTTTCACTTTCTTTTTTTTCCCTTGACTTTCCTCACTTCTGTACGTTGCCTTATTCTCCATGTTTCGCCTCAACGCTCTCTTCATCTCTCCACACCCTGTCGTCCCTCACTCGCCCAAACGCGACCCTAATTTCCCCCGATCTCTCCTCTTCGTTCTCAGGTCGCCCCTCTTCCATCTCTTACCCTCCGTCGCCTTCCGTCTCGAATTCCTGACCTAGTCCTTTCCTCTTCCTGTATTACCTTTTTCACCTATCTAATCCCCCCCACTCCCCCCCACTCTTCAGACCTCTGCACCTTTCTTCGCTTCTTTCTCCTACCTTAACTGACGCGTTCGAAAAATTGTCGAGTTAAATGGACAAGATAAAATGACGACTTACCTGACGACTTCGAAAATTGTCGAGTTAATGGACGAGATAATGACGAACCTTACCTGACGAGTTGAAAAATTGTCGAGTTAATGGACGAGGTAAATGACGACACCTTACCTGACGAGTACGAAAATTGTCGAGTTAATGGACGAGAGAAATGACGAATTACCTGACAAGTTCGAAAATTGTCGAGTTTATGGACGAGGATAACGAGAGATGATAAATGACGAGCTTACCTGACGATTCGAAAATGTCGGTGTTAATGGCGAGTCGGTAAGGGAAATGACGACTTACCTGAAGAGTTCGAAAATGGTAGAGAAGGACGAGATAAGGAGAAGACTTACCTGACGAGTACGAAAATTGTCGAGTTAATGGACGAGATAAATGACGACTTACCTGACGACAGTTCGAAAAATTGTCGAGTTAAGGACCAGATAAATGACAAAACGCCTTACCTGACGAGTTCGAAAAATTGTAGAAGTTAATGGACGAGATAATTGATAACTTACCTGACGAGTTCGGAAATTGTCGAGGTAATGGACGAGATAAATGACGACTTAACTTACCTGACGAGTTCGAAATTGTCGAGTTAATGGACGAGAGAAATGACGGGACTTACCTGACGAGTTCGAACCAATGTTGACTTATTGATGAGATAAAAGATGGACATTTAATATGACGATTGATGAGTTAATGGACGGGATAATTGACGACTGACCTGACGAGTCAAAAATTGTTGAGTTATACTGGACCGAGATAAATTGACGACTTACCTGACGAGTCGAAAAAATGATCGACTTAATTGATGAGATAAAAGATGACATAATTGACGACTTCTTGATGAGTTAAGGACGCGATATGACAACTTACCTGACGAGTTCGAAAATCGTCGAGTTAATGGACGAGATAAAGACGACTTACCTGACGAGAGAGTTCGACAAATTGTCGAGAATGACGGGATAAATGACGACTTACCTGACGAGTTCGAAAATTGTCGAGTTAATGAACGAGATAAATGACGGACTTAACCTGACGCGTTCGAAAAAAATTGTCGAGTTAAGGGACGAGATAACTGACGACTTACCGAAGAGTTCGAAAATTGTCGAGTTAATGGGCGAGATAAATGACGATTACCTGACGAGTTCGAACATTGTCGAGTTAATGGACGAGAAAAAAGAAGACTTACCTGACGAGTTCGAAATTGTCGAGTTAAGGGAACGAGAAAAATGACGACTTACCTGACGGAGTTCAAAAATTGGAGTTAATGGACGAGAGAAATGACGACTTACCTGACGAGTGCGAAAAATGTCGACTTATTGATGGAGATAAAAAGGAGACATAATTGACCGACTTGATGAGTTACTGGACGAGATAAATACGGACTTACCTGACGAGTTCAAAATTGTTGAGTTAAATGGACGAGATAAATAGACTTACCATGACGAGTTCGAAAAAATGTCGACTTTAATTGATGCGAAAAAGATGACATTAATTGACGACTTGATGGTTAAGACGAGATATGACGTCTTACCTGACGAGTTCGATAATTGTCGAGTTAATGGACGCGATAAATGACGGCTTACCTGACGATGTTCGAAAAATGTCGAGTTAATGGAAGAGATAAATGACGACAACATGACAGAGATATCAAAAATTGTTGATGTTAATGGACGAGATAAATGACGACTTACCGGACCGAGTTCGAAAAATGTCGACTTAATGATGAAGATAAAGATTGACATAATTGACGACTTGATGAGGTAATTGGACGAGGATAGGGAGGATAGAATGACGACTTCTTTACCTGACGAGTTCGGAAAGAAATTGGCGAGTTAATGGACGAGATAAATGACGACTAACCTGACGAGTTCGAAAATTGTAGAGTTAAAGGACGAGATAAAGGACGACGTACCTGACGAGTTCGAAATTGTCGAGTTAATGGACCAGATAAATGACGACCTACCTGACGAGTTCGAAAATTGTCGCGTTAATGGACGGATAAATGACGACCTTAATGACGAGTTCGAAAAATTGTTCGAGTAATGGACGAGATAAATGACGACTTACCTGACGAGTTCGAAAATTTTCGAGTTAATGGACGAGATAAATGACGGACTGACCTGACGAGTTCGAAAAATTGTCGAGGTAATGGACGAGATAAATGCGACTTACCTGACGAGTTCAAAATTGCGAAGTTAATGGACGAGATAAAGGACGACTACCTGACGGAGGTTCGAAAATTGTCGGGTTAATGGACGAGATAAATGACGACTTACCTGACGAGTTCCAAAACCCAAGGCTGACAGACTTCGTGATTTGAACATTGGAATGCGTAGTTCATGTCGGCCTTAAAGCAGATCGCGCTAATTATCAATGCTGTGGCAGATCATGATCGTACCGTATACCGGTTGAAGTACAGTTCAAACCAACGGGGTGGTTGAAACAAGACACTTTTAACTTTAAGCTGTGATAGGTAGGGCAATTTTAAGCTGGGACCCGGTTTGGGAATACGGACATAGTAGAAGCAGGTAAGTGGCGTCATAATTCTAATATGTTTGTGCCAAATTTGTAGAGTTCATATACAAAAAAGTATCAGCGGCGGCAATCTACCTTCAATAGAATGCAATCAAGATGCGATTCCGATTATACATGTAACTGGTATAGGTGATTAGTGCCATGTTACCGTCATATGAGTAGATTGCCCATGACACTAAACATGCAGTTTATTCCGCGACGGCTTCCGGAATTCATTTGGTGGTTGGCACAATACAACAAAAATTCAAGTCAGGACAATTGTCATGATGTGGAGGATGCCAAAACCCTGGCAGAAAATAGGTACATGCAATTGTACCTATTTAATACCTGTTTTGTACCTAAGATGTTACCTAATGTTTGAAAAGTACATTCGGGTATACCTAGTTTATACCCTTTATGAATTTGTTGCCTAGAAAAGAAAAAGACCTGGTTGTACCTAAAAAAGACCTTCCTGTCAGAGTAACCGGAAGACATCACAAATGTATCTACAAAGTACCTAATTGATTTCAAAAGATACTATAAAAGCTACCTTTGGAACTCTAGAATTTTTCTCATTTGAACTGTGAGTACCTTAAAATATACTTTCGGGACTTAGGAATAGTTTCCCATGAACTTAGACCGTAATATGTACCTTTTGGGACCTTAGAGTGTTTCAATTTCCAGAAGTACCTGAAATGTACCTTTTTTTGGGCAATCACAAGATTATCAAGCATGTCAGGCATCCCAGGAAGTACCTGAATGAAATGTTACTTTTGGGCAATCCACAAGATAAGCAAGAATGTCAGGAACCTCATAATAATATACAAGTGGTCACATGGTTTAGGAAGTGTTGTATGATGTGTATTATTTTATATGCCCAAATGCATATTCAACTATTTTGTTGGTGAAAGGAGGTGTACTCACTGTATGGTAGCTATGCTAGTGTGAATTGGATTATTCTTTAAGAACTTGTTGAATTTTGGACATCCTGAGTATGCAGTGGTAATGGTAGTGTGTGGAATTTATTTGAGGCATTATTTCATGATATAGGCCTAGATTTAGTAAGCAGAGGAGTACAAATATTCATTGCATGTATAGGTGTCTGTCATTATGGTGCAACCATTCACTAAGATGTTGAAATTCAGGGCACCCAAATTGCATCGTCTATAAAGCTTCTTGTAAGGAAGCTATAAGATCCTTGAAAAGTACTGATACACATATCAGTTTTAAACGAAAATTCCCTGTGCCTGCAACAAGGAGGAAAAGGGGACAGACTTAAAAAGTTAAAGGGCATTTTGTGATCACCAACTCATCCCCCGGCTTACCTAAAAGATTGAGGTTTTTATATCATTGAACCGTTAGCCTTAGTAAATAAACATGTGTGTTTTGGGGTGCAAATTCGAATTTTATCTGTGTTTTTTAAATGAAATTCACATTTTGAGGCTGTACATCCACACTCATTGGGAATTGTGTTAACATCAACATTCCTAGTAGTGGATGATTCCTTTGTATGAAGCAAACGGGTAGCGGGGACGAGCATGGCTTTCTATGGGACACTGTAATACAAGCATGTGTTAAACACACAATAACCACAAAGACACAAAATACAATCACCATTTGGGAATAGGTTGATTTTACAAACGGAAGGAAATGTTGGCAACATAGCTCGACTCTGACCACCGTTTTATCAACCGAGGAAGGAGATAAATGTCAACAAGTGAAACAATATGGCTGTGAATCACAAGGGTCTAATATTTTGGGTTTTGGTGAGATAAGTTATTTGAATTTACATTTGCTACATTTGTAAAATGATATAATTTGTTTACATTTTCAAATTAAAGTTAAATTTTTTTAAAGTCTCAATCCAGTAAAAATTGTATTTTGTTTTGTGTTGTTTCTTGCCGAACCTTAACAATTGTCCATATCTTCAAAATCACCAAATGTCCGATAGAACCTTGCATTTCTCACCTCACAAAATGTTATTCCTTTAAGAACTCAAAAAGAAAGTATGTGATTAAAGAGTGATTAGTGATGATAGGTAGAAAGATCATGGTTAAATTTTGAGTCTAGTTTGTGGTTTGGTTACACAAGCTTACACATCAGGATTTAGAGGAAAGGGTTTGCTTCTGGACTATTGTGTAATCCGCCCCCCCCCCCCACACACACACACACACATTTTTGACCTCTATAACTTTTAAATAGTTAGTAGGTTGCTTCCAATAATTAATAATTAAATATAATAATTTGATGTGGCAAATATTAAATAAAAGTCGAAAAATTAAAAAACATACATAGAAGAATAATTATATAATAACTTTTTTGGAAGCCAAAATGCAACTCGTAAAAGGGGGGGGGGGGGTTATAGAGAATTGTGCAGTGCCAAATGTGTACATGCATTTCACTAAGGAATAAAACCCCAAACAAACACTCGTTCTAACCTCATCTGCATGGCCAAATTCATTCCAATTGAAAAATGTTGGTAAACGATTTGGCAGTCCTCTTTGGTGTATAGTGCTGTCACAAAAGAACGGCCCTCTCTGGACTTGTGTATTTATACGCTTGCGATCAGCTAATGAAGCGATATGGGTGTGGTTGATTCTTTACGCAACTTGCTCGGAAGTCGCGCGCAATAAAGCCAATCCAATTATAGTCCGCGTCTCTACCTCTGTGCATGATTGCAGCTTGAGTATGTTAATCGCAACTGATAATCGCTCGCGCTAAACTCAGAAAGTCACGGGTGCTTTTACACGCACGAACAAAGACGGCATTTCTTGAAGGCAGGAGTAAATGAGTTATGACATCACGCACAGAGGTAGAGACCCGGCACTATTATAGTGCGCTGTTGTTATGCCTATGACACTGATTCAAAAAAGCCAATAGGGACCCGCACTTCATGTTTAAGCATGATACCCCACATTTTGCGACGCGAGGGCCTTTTAAGGTCGAAGCTCGACAACATGAAGTCGAAGCTGCGTGTGTTTCACGATGCAGGGCAATCATGATCTCTTGTGGATTCGCTGTGCTGAATACAGTAGGCCCGGTATCAAAAGGCGGTTTATCAACTGTTTAGTGTTTAGATAAACATTTATTCCTGAAGTAGTGAGGTAGACGGGTAATATTTTTGAAATACGGTAAATTCATTGGTATTCCACGGAAAGTATTGTTCTTATTATTAAAGCATCAAATTATTAGACAAAGAAAAACGGTTCGGCTGCTAACTTATTATTATCACGCTGAGAAAAAAAATTTCATATTTTAATGAATTGTTAACTTCATCCCACACACGTCTTCAAAGATAATACAATGGATGGTTTCGTTTAAAACGATTGTTAAGCATCTTTTGGAATACGGGCCATTGCATTTTAAATTTGTGGATATATTGCAAACTGACTACTTGATTTGCATTGACCTAACAGATTGGAATGATCATTACTGTAAAGTAAATCTTAATAAATATAACTTTCCCTTGGGACACAAGTTATAATTCAAAAAATGGTCGGGGGGTGGGTTGCAATCATGGCTACTTTTTATTCACCCTGCATAGGTACCCAACAATGTACTTTTGGGTGTACCTTTAGGTACATAAAGGTACAATTTAGGGATGGACACTTTTGGAAAAAATGAAAGGTGACTTTCAGGTGCATTTAGGTATAGATACCAAAAATATACCTTTATGGGTTACCGTTTAGGTATTTATAACAGGTACACTTTAGGTATGGCACTTTTTGGAAGAAGGAAGGGAGGGGTAAAGGTACGTTTAGGTAGCATTGTAGGTATAGATCCCCAAAATATACTTTTATTGGGTACCTTTCAGTACATAACCGGTATAATTTAGGTAGGGACTACTTTAATACCTGCGCGGTACTTTTTCGGCTATTGAGACCCAAGTACCTTTTAGGTACTTTTTAGGTATATGATGGTAATGATCACTTGTGAAATCATATAGGTATCATTAGGTACTTTTTGGTACATATTAGGTACATACCTAAAAAGTACCTTTCACTTGCACACAAGTATACCTATGGTAGGTACATTTTAGGTATAAATTAGGTTTCCAAAGTGTACCTAAATTATACCTCCAATGTACTGATACTTGTTTCCAATGTGGACATTTGAATAGTACATTTTTAGGTACATTAACCTATTTTGTAACCTAGATTTGACCAGGGAAACTCGTGACGTTGAGTGAGGCCCCAGATCAGCCCAGCCCCATGCCCCAGTTCATGAGTTGTTCTGTCATGTCTTTGTTTGACCAAACCGTTGGTTGGCGTTTGTAGGAGAAGCTGCGCATTCAAATTACATAGTGTGTATGGTTAATGTTTATTGCATGTATTGTCAAAGGCAAATGATGCACGACTACTAGTAGATGATTAGTCCAATAGGTACCCCATATACTTCATAGCGAGTGTTCATTATTTACGCCAGGGTGGGGGATGGAGCCTGAGGAAATAGGGGTGGAACACGAAATTTTTTTTAAACTTGAAGGGGGGACACGAAATTTTTGTGACAGAGACGGGGGGGGCCACGAACTTTTGTAAAGCCATCATAAAAAAATGAAACTTGATGATTTGAAATGAAAATTTGTGTTTTTTTATGAACAAATACAAATTTTGTTTTTCACCATTTGAATAAACTGATCTCATAAAAATAAAACTTATTAAGAGGTTAGGGTAAATATGTCTAGAAAGATGCTAAGCTAGCTAGACTATTAAAAGGCAGCTAAATTTGTAGGAAATCTTTCTTTTAACTCAGGTGTATATTTCCAAATATAATATCACTCTTACGTGTATAGTCTGTATATTTTTAAATATGCCATTGTCTACCAAATAACATTAATGTTTTTCACATACAAGCGACAAGAAAACAACCCCCTGATTGTAAAACAGAATTTAATAAAAAAATTTTATATTTTTTAATTTTTTTATTTTTTTTCCATAAAATCAAAGTGCTGGAACATGTACATGTAGCTTTTCATATGAATGCATCATGTATGACATAAAACTTCATGCAAATCATAAAGTGTGTGATTTTTGACTGCCCATTGCCCCAATTTGAATGGCGTGTATTAACTTTCACAGTAGAAATGATGGTAACATGAACTAATTTTTGATATACATAGCACAACTGGAATTTTTTATTTAAGTAAAAAAGGTTAAAGTGTCCGTTGCCGAGCAGCTCGGCGCAGAGTGCCCATCTCTCTTTCCTTATCGTTTGGGCCCGCTCCTCCATATTATTTTTTGCTGTGGGGTTTGCCACTCCTCCCGCACATAGCGAGTCTGTTACCTTCCCAGCTTGAATAAATGCTGGTACCCCAGGAGTAATTGTATGTAAAGCGCTTTACTCGGCATAACCGTTGTGCATGGGACTCGAACAAGGACCTTTATCAATACTTTTAGGCACTTGTATATTGTATCCATGCTGGGATCCATGCTCACCCCTAGGCCAGATCAAAATGTAAAATCATAGCGTAAATTAAAAGGTGATATGAAAGGTGGCATATGACAGAATTATAAAATAAATGATTTTGGGGCTGTGCTATCACAATATAGGCAAAAATGTAAAAAGTATTCCATCGATAATCAATCCCGGTTTTCCATTTACAAATACGTACACCCAAAATTCAGACTATATAGATAAAAATTGTGTATTATGATCACATCATGCTACATCTTACAAGGTCCCATGGCCCGATCGCTAAAGGCCTCGTCCCCAGAACCCCAGATTTTACCGAAGTGGTCAAAATTTTGTATCAGAAGAAAGCTACTATTTTCCTCATTACCATTTCTGTGAAATCTTAAGGGCTAAAGTATGTTTGGTTTGGTGTAAGTTATGATGAAAATTTGCCCCATTTTGGTCGACCAAATTAATTTTACACATACGCTATAGGACTTCCAAAATCACGTTTTTAGCTCCACATCAAAACGGAGTGAACTATCGCCGTGAAACTTTACAGGTTGGAGTTTTTGGGTGAAAGCCAATCTATCAAGAGAAAACTTCAAATATTTAAATCGGCCATCCTCCTTTAAATTAGGCCTTCCCATTACTACCAACGTTTCCAATTGCTTGTTGTATTGATCTTTATTACTGGAATGTCACAATATTCCCTGACCAACAACCGCCACCTAATTTAAACGCCGACTCACAACGTAAAGACACTGATACAGTGGACAGTTCTCCCAGCATGCTCATGTCACTGAAAAATAGATCATTTTTGCCTAATAAAGCATATTAAAGTTCATAATAGTTTCATCTGATTCAGATCAATAGATACTGAGAGCTCTCTTACGGTCACCCAAATATACTAAAACCCAAGAGCTTCCGGGCCCAGCCCCCTGGACCACCATCATGGGCCCAAAAGTGGAATCCTGTACCCCACCCATTATTGCTCGCGCTACGCGGTATGGGGCACCAATTTAACATCTTAACCATCTTACTACCAACTTTCCAGTTGCGTGTATTGATCTTAATTACTTGATAAAATATCACAATATCCTTGACCAACACCACCTATATTTTTACGTGATCACATATGTCAAATACACTGATACTTTTGCAGTGCTCTGACAGTGCACAGTCACTAAAGAGAACTTTTGGCCTAAGTAAAGCAATAATATTGTTAAAAATATCCTCCTCCTCAAAATATGAGATAACTGAGAGCTCTCTAAAGGCACTCAACATGTTAAAACCAAGAGCTTCCAGGAGCTCAGCCCCCTCTACCCCCGCCAGGGACCCAACAGCGGGACCCTGTACCCCACCCCGTATTACTCATGGCTAGCTCTCAGGCACCACTACATCTTGTCCTAGGCACCACGTCCACTACATATAGCACCGGAACCAAAAACATGCAGACCTTTTGTGACCAATTCGCTAACAGTGGACTGTGTTGTAATGTTAGGTCACATTTGACTAAAAATGCAGATAGATAGGACCCTCTAACACTATTACGCCACAATATATTGCATGTCTACCATTTCTTGAACAGTAAAGAATCTAGTAAAAGAGTCATCAAGAATATTTATTTGTTGATATTGTCCTTTTAAAAAGAGTTAATGTCTCTCCAAAAAGCTCTGAGTATTCATGGAGGCAATAAACATTTACCCTGCCATGTGCCATTAGATTATCTTCAAGATAAAATCATTCTCCTTCAATGCACTTAAGAAGCTAGGGAAGCAATGGCGAGTGGTCCGAGCGGTCTGAGGCGCTTACCGTCGCAGAGTATAAAATCGATCGAGCGACCCGGTTCGAGCCCCCAGTCGGGTTTTCTTTGTCATACTCAAATAGTGTCTATAAGGTCGGAAAATTGCATAATTGCACATCATTGTGATTATGGAATTTCTCGCTCCCACCCATTGCGTAAAATGTTCAGGTGTAATGAATGGGTGCCTCGCATCATGGTTCGTAGAGTCTTAAAGTCTGGTTGGTCCCGTGTATCAGGGGAGTCATCCTGAACACGTTGCAGACCCCTTTTCCCATCGAAAAGAGTAGGGGACCATCCCGGGTCTGTACCTGCACGCTCACACTCTAGGTACCCAGGGTCCCCTTCCAACCCGCACTATGCCAGCGTGGATGGGTATAGGCCGAAATCCACATGGAAACATGTTGAGGCTTGCGTCCACAATGGACAAGACCAAAAAGGCTGATGATGATGAAGGGAAGCAATCACTCTCGCTGCCTTTAAAAGATGATGTCTGGGATATTCACCAATTTAATGAATTGTATATTGAAATATTCGAGGGGGGACATGACTTTTTTTCTAACTAGTTCAGGGGGGGAACATGAAATTTGCGCACCTTGAGATATGGGGGGGGGGACTGAAAAAACAGCGTTAAAAAGACGAAATCCGCCATCACCCCCCCTGCGTAAATAATGAACACTCGCTAGGTACACACACACGTGCCATAGGAAGTCGATTCAATGAAATTCCCATTGAGTGTGGATGGAGCAAAATTTTTCACCTGATTTTTCTGACCTCCTGCAATAATATACTCACAATATCCATGTCTATACTGTAAGGAGAACACATGCAAGGTAATTTTTGCAGTATAGAAGTACATTTTGTGTTTAAATCTTCATGAAAAATGTCAATTTCGTGTACACTCAGTTGCAATGGCAGCATTTTGTGACCTTATTAGAGAGTCACGTTGGACTATTAGATATTAGAATTTTGGCAGAGGTTCAATACCCTTTTAACAATATCGTAGGAGTTTTACTGTTTAGTTTAATCGGCCATAAAAAAACCTCATTGAGAGCTCCCGTACCCTATACACTAACTAGGGCCCTACTTGTTCTATACAATAGCTACCAAGGTCGCGTGACTGCTGGACATGCATCTTGAAATCGCCGTCTTTTGCGTTACACAGTCATGACAGTTTAACTTTTAAGAGTTTAATTGTCACCAATTGGCGCTTGGCATGGCATTCAACCTGAAGAATCTGTGACTCTGTACAGATTCACTTCAACCCAGCAAAAGTATACATTTTTGGAACGCATAGAAGTTTAAGGAAGGTAACTGCATATTTTAAAGGGAAAGAGTGGAGGGGGAGGGGGTATAGGTAAAAAAAGTGTCAATACTCCTTCTTCTTCCCTTTTCATATCCAGGGCGAACAAAAAAAATAGTTACAACATTTTGAAACTAATTGCAGCAGACTATTACTTAGGCCTATACTTGTCATATAAAAATGATGTTTTAACACGTATGAACAGTGTATACTTACGGCAGACCAGAACAAAATATTTTGGATGTTTCATCTATTCTGAGTATAGGGTTTTCCCAATTGGTTTCATTTTTTGCCCATTTATTACATTTTTTAACTAAAAAATTTTGTTTACCTACACCACAAAGTGAGTTGCATTTCAGATTCCTCATCAAATTTCCTTTCAAATATGTATACATTGACTATGCTAGATTTTAGTAATTAAAATGTTACAGGACAAATCACGCTAATATCCTCAGCAATCATTTGTACAACGTTAAACGTTACTGAACTCCCACTGAAGACTTTAAAATATTCCGGAAAACTATTTTAAACTTGAAAAGAATGGTTTCCTTCGATTGACACCTTTTTTTGTCAAAACTTCAGTAATATAAAAATCATATACTGTTGTAAATTTGATGACTGGAAATTCTTTTTCCCCATAGACATTGTACTTGGTGCCATGGTGGCTCCACTTCCACTGCCACCCCTGCCAAGCAAAATGCAATTAGCTGACTGTCTGTTCTATAACTTCTATCCTATTGAAACTTGCCATCAGTGCTTTTGTGCAACTTTAGCTTGAAAATGATACAATTTGAGTTCATACATGTACCATATGGGTTTTTAATGATAGAACATTGTCTAAATGGACATACTGAAAAGTGTAACACCACCACCCTTTTTGGGCGGCGAGTTCATGACATGGCCATAATGTATTGCAATGCCCTATGGAGGCACTGTACCAAATATTTTCCATTTACGGAGACAAACCATATTTTCAGGGCTACTGGCCCAATGAAATGGCACTTCATTGGAAAACAGAAACCAATTTTGCAAACAATCAGCATTTAGAACTGAAGTGAAAAAGAAATTATAAGGATACATATAAAAATAAGCAGTTAAGTTGTGGCTGAATTTAATTTCCTTCTATACACAGAATATTACGTTTTCTTTGTAGTTATTTCACCTATCTATGTTTTATTATCTGCTCTTTGACACATTGCAGATGTATTGGTAGTGTTATATTTTCTTTTTGTGTTTTGTTTTCTTGTTTGAACTAGTATAAGAAAAGGGGTACTTGTTTCAGGCCTTTTGCCCTCTCAGCACCTCTTCCCCCATTCCAATGTTGTGCTCACGTATATTTGTTTTTAATTGAATCGATAAATTTTGATATGATTGATGATATGATTTAGCTTATAGCATCGTAATGGGAAGGAACTCAATCATAATATTTTGCAGGTGAGAGGAGAAGAGACACAAACGTTGTGTGACGCTACCAAATTGCAGTTCAGGTGGTGTTAAAGGTGGGGTCGATGCTGAGGAACGGTTGGAATGCTCCTTTAATTAATTAAGGGGGACACCGGCATGCAGCAAACATCAGGCCATATTAAAGCACATTTATTTGATGCACATCAATCCATAAACCTAAAATATCATTAAAGTTTAGATTTCTTACATTTTCATCACAGTCAGTATTTTCAGCAAGATTTTCAAACTCACCCGGGCTAAAATATTTTGATACTGGTAATTTCACAAACAAAATAGCTGGTCCGGATTCTATAACTTTGTGCAATTGATCTAACTGGTTCAGTTATTTCCCATTCATTCTCTAGTCCACACCTGGCTCAATGAATTATGTATTGTGATGTAGTTGTCACAGTGAATGGTGACAGCACGTCATATTCCTTTGTGAAATGGGCAGGTAAAATTAACTGCAACAAAAATACATAAGGCCTACCTTGGATTTTTCATGCAATTCAGGAAATGGAATAGTCTATGAATTTGTAGTAAATGTACCCTACCCATACCTGTATGACAGAAATAATCAATTTTGGACCCTATAGAGAACTTTTTCAAAAATTTAATAATTTTTTCAGCCTACATTTGGCCCAAGTTCATTTCACATAGCCCAAAAATGTGTTGAAATTTCAGATGCTTAAAGGATCTTAAGGCGATTTTCTTAAACAATGTCATTCAATTTTTTCAACTTTTCTTCAAAAGCTGAACACTCAAGCGTGTCAAAACTACAATTTAGTGTATTGAAACGTGATAAAACGTGCGTAACTGCACGGAGTACGCACATGTACGCGTACGTCCCATAGGTGACTGTGTAGTGGAATTATTGCCCACGGAACTTTTATTCAAAAATCAACCTTTTTTTTCCCGTAAAAATGTAGTTTAATGACTTTATTGACCAAAACAAAGGTGAGGATCTCATTTTTTCTGCTAGTTCAATCATACATTTGTATCACATCGAAATCTTGATTTTTTGTCCGAAATTTTTCAAATGCTTACAATCCCTTAACCTTACTTTGCAAAAATTGTTTTAAGCACCTCATTTTGGGCCTCCCACCAATGAAGTGAATCAACTACGTACCCATTCATTTTTGTTGAAATGTATGTGAACTTGATTCTTGTTTGATTGTTTTTCAGGATCATGGCCAACATCACATGGAACAGGAGATGGAAACAGAAGTGAGTAGTTCTGATTATCTCTACTGGTACATCTTATTCTTTGTCATTAAAAAGATTGTTTATTGTAGAAGCCAAGCCTATATATCATTTTTTAAAATTGTGGTGAAAAGTCAGGGGGGGGGGGGGGGGGGGCGGGGGGGGGTGATGGGGGGGGGGTGGGGTGGGAGGGGTTTGTGTTGGGGGGGGGGGGGTGGGGGGTGGGGTTTTTGATTCTTTTTTTTTTTTTTTTTTTGTTTTTTTTTTTTTTTGTTAGGGCTTTGGGGTGGGGGGTTTTTGTGGTTTTGTGTTTTTGTGGTTTTATGCTTTTTTGGGTTGTTTGTGGGGGGGTTTTTTGTGTTGCCAGAAATAAATTATTGACTCTGGCTTAATTTTGTGCCCGGGCATCAAAATTCTACCACTTTGGGCGGTGGGGAACAGATTTAGAAATAATGAAGTGACAGGAATCAATTTTATTTTCAGCATTGATGTGGGAGTTCTGACCGATCGGGAACAAGACAAGAGGTTATGATCACCTCTGGAGGCTATACCAGTATTTTGGTTAAATATCGTAGTTGAAAGATCTTTTGAAAAAAATGCTTAGTAGCCTTAAAGCAGTAACAGAACATTTTTTTTGTTTTTTTTTTTTTGTGGGAGAGAGCCCCCAATTCAAAAATTAACAATTTCCACGTGGTGCAAATTGTTTTGTTAAACTTCCTGCGAATATTGCGGCAGAGCTGGAAACACCTTAATTCTTTCTGTCCAGTGTGAAAATAGTGCCAGCTCACGAATATGTCCTCTTGATTTACCTGATCCCAATTCATCAACGGAACAATTGATGGATTGAGTGTTACTGTGTAGACACGTACAAGGTGCTTTCTGACATTTTCCATATTGGAATGATGCTTCCAGCAACCCCTGAATTATTACCAGGATCCGATACTAATTATCTAATACAAAATCCTTCTTTCGTTTAATATCTCAAAAGAACTGGGAGAAATGTGGATACATTGCGTTTAATATGGACTACATCTACTTTATTATGATATAGAGTTCAAAGAATATATGCATTTGTGATATTAGCAACTAATTTTTGGTTTTATGGGTAGTAGATATCCCTGAGAAAAAGTCGTTGTTAAAATTTAAGTTTTGATCTGGTTTTGGGGTTTATGAGAAGTTTTGCATCACACTGCCCCATAAGCTACTGTTGTGTAATATAATATAATTATGTCACCATTCTTGCCTGTAGTAGTCACATAAGAATTCCTTATTCATAGATCTTTCTATACACAGCCTGATGCCCAGGATGTAACATTGACAGAAGTCTATTCTCTTAGGATTAGGGATAAACTTTTAATGTCTTAATATGGTGAAAAACAATACATTGAGGTCTATTGTGAACTATGTGATTGCCAAATACAATATTTAATTACAAAGAATGCATTTTGGGCCAGAGGTGTGAAATTTTGATTTTGGGTCCATTTGGGAGGGAATATGTATAATTTGTCTAAAAATAAGAGACAATGAAGTCAATTTCAGTTTTTTTATTTCATTTTTCTTTAGTTCATTACTTCATTAACACCAGTATAACTCTTTGCAAAATGGTTTAATTTTTTTCAAAACATTATTTATTTGTTTTTGTTTTGTTTTGTTTTGAGAGGAGCC